>CABHPP010142975.1:26555-40665 GCA_902168425.1 Peromyscus attwateri | reverse complement strand
GTGCAACGGCCATGTCATTGCACAAGACAGATTTCATAACACTCCTCCCCATCCCTGAGCAAGATCAAGTCAGTTAAAAGCCTAGCAGGAATAAAGGAGCCCCAGGCCCCACTCTCAGCTGGGAGCTATAGGCAGCTAATGGTTGCTGGAGGACAGTCACTTTTCTTTGGGGATATGATCACTAGGCTGTCTATGCCCTAGTGGTTAGAGACAAACCCACATGCATTTGGGCAGCACTAATTGGATTCAGTGGCTTAGCCGGATGTCTATATCTACACACACACACACACACACACACACACACACACACACACACACACAAAGGGCGGGGGAGAGAGATGATATGAAGGTGAGAGGGATATATCTGGGGGCCTAGAGAGTTGCATGGGAAACATGAAGGGTGTATATGATGAAGATATATTCTATCCATGTAAGAAGACAGGATGACCCAGAGACCTAGGATAGAACCAACCACAACTGGAAAAAAAGCCAATGTAATGATGCCTAACAATATTCTGTTATATTCATAGATTCATTACTACCCCAATTGTCATCCAAGAGGCTTCATCTAGCAACTAATGGAAACAGATACAGAGACCCACAGCCAGACATTAGACTAAGCTTGGGGAATCCTGGTAAAGAAAGGGAGGAAGGATTCTAACAGCCAGAAGGGTCAAGGGACACCACAAGAAAACCGATAGAATCAACTAACCTGGACTCATAGGAGCTCACAGCGACTGAACTGATAACCAGGGAGCCTGCATGGGACTGACCTAGGCCTTCTGCATATATGTTACAGTTGTCCAGCTTGATCTTCTTGTGGGACTCCTAACAGTAGGAATAGGGGCTGTCTCTGACTCTTTTACTGACTTTTGAGACCCTACACCTAATACTGGGTTGCTTTGCTCAGCCTTAAAACAAGGGGAGGTGCTTGGTCTTACTGCAACTTGATATATGCCATGTTTTGTTGATATCCATGAGAGGCCTGTCCTTTTCTGAATAGAAACAGAGGGGGAGTAGATTTGGGGTTGGGGGCAGAGGGGATGAGAGGGGAGTAGGGGGGGGAAACTGGGGTTGGAATTTAAAATAAATATTAAAATAAGGAAAGAGCTCACAGGTACCATCGATGTCAGAGATGGAAATGTAGGGCTGCTCAAGGTTGTTGGAGTCCAGATGGTTCTATTCTGTCAGATTCTAGATACTGAGCTTTAGAGTTTGGTGTGTGCTATGTATGTATGGGTCTTCTTGCTTTGGTCTGAACTTTTCTGGCTATTTAACCATTCCTCTCTTTTGGGCTGGGAATGTTTTTCTGCACAATTGTACATTGAAAGCATGTAACTTATTTTTTCTATGGTAGAAAAATTCACTGTCAAGATTTGGCCTTGAGTCTTAGAAGAGAGTTTGGACTTTGGGCTTTTGAATAGTATCAGGACTATTAGAGACCATGAGGGAATTTAGAGACAAACTAAGTGCATTATTTTATGAGAGGAAAATGAGATGTGGGAAGGGGAGAACAGTGGAATTTTGTGATGTAAAGTGATGTGTGACATGCTTGGATACCAAGCCGGTAAAGAACGCAACGCACTTATGATAATTAATCTTGTCAACTTGACTGGATTAAAAGGACGGTGGACACACACCTCGTGGTGAGTCTGTAAGGATGTTTCCAACATGGTTTATCTAAGGAGGGAAGAATCACACTAAATGTAAGCAGCACCGTGTAAGAGCTGGGTCATAGATGGACTAAACCAGAGGCCAGTCTCTGTCGCCTTCTATGAGCTGGGTCATAGGCTGACTAAACCAGAGGGCAGTCTCTGTCGCCTTCTACTTCTACTGCCATACCTTCTTCAACTCTGAGCCAACACATCCACTTCCTCTTGGAGCTGCTTCTGCCAAGTATTGCATCCCAGTAAGCAATGAACCAAGTAACTACTACAGACCTCTGTATAGAAAGAACAGCATGGACAGAGTCCCAGAGTTATCAAATAACAAGGTAAGCTGTTGTCATTGGCTCATACTTTTAAAAAGTTAGCATAATTGTTGTCCCACTTTAAACTTTTTGTTTCTTAGATATATAAATCAATACGTGTTGGTTTCAAATATTAAAATTATACAGAAATGTGTGACCAATGAGTTAGTTCTTTATGATTGCACTTTCAGAGATATGCCGTTGTATGTCTGATTTATATTGTGTGTGTGCCTAGATCTTTTTTTTTCCTCATATAAATGCCCAACAAGAATCATATTTATTCTTTTGGTACATGTTTCTAAGTCAGGACATACATTTAAATATTTTATACTATATCTCTATCATTCAGATGGTTAGCATCCCGTTGTCTAGACTGAGAGGTACTGTGCAATAATAATTCAACACAAATGCACAAGAGTCATCTGAATCCCAGTGATACAACTTATTGTGTAGCTTTAGTTAAGTCACTTAACTTTCCTGTGTCTCAGTTCTCATGTGTGTAGTGTAAAGACTAATATAATACATAAATTATCTCAAGTGATTGCTGCAATGATTGAACAGTTAAGACCATTAAACTGTTGCAGTAGCCCTTAATACGATACATCCTCTATGTCTGAGCTGTAGTATTATAGGGTAGATATTTACTCAAATCAAAGCAAGAAGACCCATACATACATACATAATAGCAGTAGTATTTGTGCTATTTCCATTTTTCTTTACATGCTTTGACTACTAAAAAACAAAAAACAAAACAAAACAGAAAAACAAAATAAACTTCTAGACAAGTTTCAAATTGCCCTTAGTCTTTTTAAAATTTGGACTCTTATTTACTGCTAACTTGCCCAACATTTGTTTACAGATACTTAATAAGTATATATTAATATTGTTGATCCCAGAAAGGCAGTATAAAGAGGAGAGAGTGGTAGTAGTTTCGTGGTCAAATGCAAAGGCAATCTGTTGCATCTTTTCTTTCTCCAGAGGAGTCAAGTCATGAAGGCAAATCTCAACAGAGACTGGCAAAGAAAGTAGGAAGATTATAATCTGAGAAGTGAAACAATAACTTAAACTGAAGGTGTGGCTGGGAAGAAGTCAGAATATGAATGTAGGGCAGAAACATAGCCAGAGACAAACTGGAGGATGGAGAATTAAAGAGGATATTTGGGTACCATATTTGTTATGCATCTTTCTGAGAAGTTCCTTCACTATATGTTGTGATTGCCAACAGGTAACTATAAAGGAGATTTTATTAATATTAATGCTAGTGACCAAATCACAGGGCTTCTTGTACACTCACACAATTTTAGCCTTCCCTTCTTAGCATCTCCCTGGGCCACTTCTAAGAGTTGGGGTGCTGAAAAAAAATCACTATATGTGCTGAGACAGACAATTACATAAAATCCCTGAGCAATAACCCTGATTAGGGGGTATAGTTAAACAACAGATAGTTATATAATATTTTTATTGGCAATATAATTTTCTTATTGTGAGCTTTTGAAAATTTCATGCATGCTTAAAATGTTCCAAGTGTTTGATTTGCTAATTAACTAAATTCAATATATGACCACACATTTCCACAAACCACACACCTAGTTTAATGTTTGCTCACTTACAATGATAATGACCTGGGTACTTACTTACTATGAAATATTTCCTGATGCAAAAAAGTCTATTTGGAGACTGAAGACATGGCTCAGCTGTAAGGATCATTTGTTGCTCTTGAAGAGGATATGGATTTGGTTCTCAGAACCCACACTGTGGTTCACAGCTATTGGGAACTCCAGTTCCAGAGAACTGGACACCCTCTTCTGAACTTCACAGACATTGAGGAAGTTCATGGTTCATTATCCATACATGGAGGTAAAATAAAAATGTACATAAAATAAATTTTTAAAAAAAAAACTGAGAAAGCAAGCAGAAAGTCAAAACCAGAATGAGCATGCCCAGAAATGCACCCGTTCTGAGTGAAGGCTCTGAGACAAAAGCCTGGTGGCTTCAAATTCAGAATCCAGTGAATCAGAATCATAGTCTTTTTCCCATTGGAGGAGATTTATAAATCACCTAACCCAGTGTGAGTGTATTTAAAGAGAAGGGAAAGACAATGTGATCAGTCTGAGTGGAGCTGAATAGTGAGTGGCTGTGTAAAAAGTCACAATCGCACTATGCCTCCCCAGGCAAGAAGGAGCCAGTGAGCTCCTCTAAGCTTCGGGAACGTTCAGAAGGGTAATGTAGGTAATAATAGTGTTCAGGAATAGTTTCTCACCCTGAAAGACTTAATATGTCCTTTCTCCACGTGGAGGACATGAATTTGAGTCTATTTTTATCTATGAACAAAAGAGACCCAGATTCTCTGTACAGTATCTCACCTTGATCTTTAACAAAAATAGCATCCAATATTAGAGGAATTTTTTCTTATTCATTCTAGAGATAGATAATAACTATAGACAGGACTAGTACGCTTAGATGTTTCCCTGAGGTGTACATTATTACATACCGTAGTATAAGTTGGTTTATTGGGCAGAAAACAATAGTGGCTGCCATGTGTCAAACAAATTTCTTCACTTCCATCACATAGTTTCACAACCAAAAGGAAGTATGAATTTATGAGTAAATGATCATCACACATTCAGGATAGATTATTATCTTTTATTACTTCCTATTAACTGTAGAGAATAGTGTGTTCCGTTATACCTTTTGTTGTTTAATTGTTTCCCCTGGATCTAACTAGTGCAGGCTTATAACACTTAGAAGCCTATGACACTTAGCAGACTTAGGAACTCATAAAGCTTACAAGACTCACAGGACTCCCTTCTAAAAGAGATGTAAGCAGTGAGCCATTTATGGGAGAAAGGAGTATTCTGTGGAGCAGCTGCCTGTAACCCTTGGACTTTTGTGAGTCCTCATGCCCGCTGGGTGGGCATTTAGATACTATAGCTGCCTGAGTGACTTATATTCTGTCTTAGTTAGGGTGACTGTTGCTGTGATGAAACACCATGACCGAAAACAACTTGGGGAGGTTTATTTCACTCACAGTTCTGTATAACAACTCATCATCAAAAGCAGTGAGGACAGGAACCTGGAGGCAGGAGCTGATGCAGAGGACACGGAGGGGTGATGCTTACTGGCTTGCTCCTCGTGGCTTGCTCAGCCTGTTTTATTATAGAACTTAGGACCACTAGCCCGGGGATTGCCCCAACCCACAATGGGCCGAGCCTTCCCCCATCAATCATTAATTAACAAAATGCCTTTCAGGCTTGCCTGCAACCCTATCTTATGGAGGCATTTTCTCAACTGCGACTCTCTCCTCTCAGATGACTTTTAGTTTGTGTCAAGATGACAAAGAACTATCCAGCGTATGCTCCCACAAGTAACCCCCACCAGTGCTCCCCCAAAGCAATACCTGTAAACTCACTGACACCCCAAGCTAGACTTGGGTGAAATAATTTCCTTGGTCTGTTATCAGCAGCCTATGTTGGGTAGATAGATGTTTACATATGTCCCCAGGGGAAAGTCATGCAACACCTTCTCAGACAAGGATATAAGGTACTTTGGTCATCCCCACTCCCTCCTCATTCCTTCGTATTTATATGCCTGCTCCTGACAGCCCTCTTCCAACCCCCTGATGTCCTCTTTGCTGTCATTTCTTTCTCCTTCAGTTCCGTGTATGAAATAGTTTTATGGCACTGGAGTCTGAAACTAGAGCTTTGCCCACGATAAACAGCTTCTCTATTACGGACTGTATATCCAGCCCCACACCATTTCAGACAAAAACACATCCAAAAATGTATTTTCAGCATGTTCCCACATGGTTTATGAAATCCCTACTAACAAACATCAGGATTCTGTTAATGACCCCGTAGGCAGGGTGAAACAATCCATGGATTTTCATTGGAATTTGATGATAGAT
Source organism: Peromyscus attwateri (assembly GCA_902168425.1). Lineage (NCBI taxonomy): Eukaryota > Metazoa > Chordata > Mammalia > Rodentia > Cricetidae > Peromyscus > Peromyscus attwateri. The sequence continues at coordinate 34,792 of CABHPP010142975.1, read as the reverse complement.
TTTAGTAAGCAGCATGCTGTTAACTAGGAGAGGTAACATTTAGTTAGTGCAGTTGTTCTCAAACATCAGTGTATGTCCAAATGGCCTCAAGAGCTAATAACAGACCTAAGGGTCAGTACGAGTTGTGGTCTAGGGCTCTCGGGGAGTTCTAGGATACTCAGATAATTCCGACACCCGGAGTAGTTTGAGAACAGAGTCTTTGTTCTATTAATCTTCAGCCTTACCTACCTATTGGGATCAGCCTTACCTGCCTATTGGTCTGCAGCCTTACTTGCCTATTGGGATCAGCCTTACCTGCCTATTGAGATCAGCCGACAAGTTGTAAAAACGAATACTGATGTCTGTCTCACACCAGCAGGAAAGTGTTTTGTTCAGTCCTGTGAGGTTTGTGCTTCCGGAATTTAAATGTCCACCCGGAGAATCTGGTGTGCAGCCAAGTTTATAGACTGCCATTAGGCAATGATAGCTAGGTTTGGTAAGAACATTTATACATTTTCAAGAAGATTGAAAGAACATTGTATAGAATCATCTGAAAGTGGGTGACCACAAAGAGAAAAATCATGATTTTTCAACTTTTTTTTTTAATCCAAGTTCAGTCTCATCTATAAATAACCAGATATGAGAAGGATGAGGGTGGGTTGGAAAGATGGCCCAGTGGTTAAGAGTAGTCACTGCTCTTCCAGAGGATCTGAGTTTGGTTCCTAGCACCCACATAGTGTGCCTCACAGTTGCTTGTAACTTGAATGTCAAGGATCTAATACCTTCCTCTCTGGACTCTGTGAGCATTGCACTCACATGTGCACATCTGCATACACAGATGCACATACACACATAATGAAAGATAAAAAATAAATCTGAAATGAAGACTAGTATTGTCAACCTACAGTTTAACTTCTGCAAAGAGGAGCCATGATAATCACATTAAATTAAGTCTGTAATAGAGGGTGTTGTCTTGAGCTATTCAGATTTCACTGATACATTGGGCCAAATTTACTGGGTGCTTGAAATGTGAAAAACCTGATATTAGATGCCACAGTAAAAAAAATAGATAAGCAATACCAAATCCCCTGACAGTCAGGGGTTCATCAACTTCGAGAGTAAATGATACACAGTTATAATTCCATGTCAGTGAGACAACAGAGGAAGAGACACAGAAATAGAATAGAATGAAATTTTGTAATAGAGAAAGAACCACTGTGGAAGGAATGACCAGATGAGGTTTCTGAAAGAAGCCACATTTGCTGTGAGACTGAAGAATGAGAAGAGTTTGAGAGGCAAACATGGGAGAGCCCGAAATTCTGAGACAGAGAACGTCGTGATGTTCAAGGTATGGTCACAGAAGAGGTTACAAACCCGAAAGATTGGAGTGTGAAGTCAGAGAGAAGCCAGTTAATAGACAAGTCAGTTGCTTCTGATTGGGTAAGACCTCTGATGCCACTTTGGGGTATTCATTAAATAACAGGGAACATGCTCAAAGATTGGGGCAGAGTCGTAGTATGATGGAAGTTCCACTTCAGGACAACTCATTTTCTGGAAGGATAGAAAACAGACGAGTGTGAGAAGAATGCGCAAGTCCAGATGCCATGACCCTGGGATGGGACACTGACAGGAAAGGAGCTGAAGCTGTAAACCAGTAATGGGAAGGAGGGAAAATGCCAAGAGACAGGACTAACACTTTTCCAGTTGAAAGAGCAAAGTGGAGAGCAGTGTGCTGAGCACAAACAGAATGTCAACAGGAAGATGAAACCCAGGGGAGACAATGCCCGGAATTGTAGCTATACAGAGAACATGCAGTAAACAAAGATTTGGAGAGCAAAAAGCAAGCAAAGGCCAGAGTCCCACATCAGGCTTGGGTGCCCTTCCATTGTCTACCCTCTTCATCATTCACCTAATGCCTTCGACTCCTTCCTAAATGATTAATTGTGAAAAAATATAAAACCATGCTATATTAAAAGTCCTCAAAGGAAGGTCCAAAATGATTGAATAGAAATGGCCATGTTCAGACCTTCCGGAGAAGAGCCAGGGCAACAGACTGTATTTCAAGAATATGATGGCTAAGGGATGTTGGAACACAGCAAGGAGATGGCAGGAGCCCTAAATGGTGTGTAGGCTTAGGACGAGGACACAGACAGGGCACCAAAGGGCAGTGCAACTGTGACTTTCTAGATTCCCATCAAAAACATTCTACACTGCCAGAAACCAGCAAACAGAGAAGTCCCAGGAGTCTCCATCTTCTCTGCAGCCAGTGGCCCTAACCAGAAGAGGATTCCACAGTCCTCACAGAGGCAGAAACCAGTTTAGGTAACTATTTGGGGCCCAAATGATTGTTTTACCTTGGCAAACAACAACAAAACCTAAAACCTCACATCGCTTACCCCTGGCCTCCAAAGCTCAAGTTGCTCCAGAACAGAATCATCTATACGGTGCCTTTCACTAGGGGGAAAGTTTAGATAACATGACAGGGGCTACTGACCTTGGTCATGGAGACTGACATGCTCACCCCTTAGGACTTATGGACCCATTGTCCCACCTCCTCACCCTAGAACTGTTCTTAGGCTGCAACCTCTACAGATCCTGAGGCACAGCCCTCTATGGCCATCATCATTAGCATTGTGGGTAATTAGCACTGTAAGTCAGCAGCGGCACTTATTTTCATGGGATCTATGTTGATGTTCTCTGCAAAGTCACACTGTTATCTCCATGCACAAGTACAGTCTAGACCATTGAGGTAAACACAGTCATCATTTACATTGGCTGTAGCTGAAGAAATCAATGAGAGGCTACACTTCTTTGACTCTCCAGGTCTAATGCATCTGAAAAACCAATGCTCAGTGATTTCTTTAAATGAAGTTTTCTTCCCCCTCCTGACAACTATGTCATGAAATCAGAGGATTTGACTGTCACACCAGAAAAATAGGTAGCAACATCAGAACAAAAGAGGCTGAAAAACACAAGGAAGCATGACACCGCCAAAGGAACATTGTAAAACTCCCAGAAACAGAGCAAAACAGGAAGGAATCCTGCTAAATGCCTGAGGTAGAATTTAATAGAGTAATATTATAGATAATCAGTAAAACACCAGAGTTTATAAATAAAACTTAAATGAAATGAGGGTAGCAATTCATGGTGTAAATGAGACATAATGAAAGGTTAACTCCTGGTCAGAGAAAGTCCAAACTGAAAGCTTAGAGTGGAGAAGGAAAGACAGAGGCTCTAAAACAGATCAGAGCAAGAACAAAAGTCTAAATTTTAGGAAGGAACACTTTACACAGCCCAACTGAAAGAAATAAGAGGAAGAGGAAGAGGGAGAGGTAAGGAGAGAGATTTCCTAATGTCCTTGCCTGAGGAGGGAGGTTCTAGATGCCTTGGCCACCACCCCTGAGTGTGCCTGCCCTGGAGAGGTGGCTCCCCAAATGTGAGTTTTTGAAGAAAAGTAATAGTGATAATATTTTAGCTACACTAAAAAAGAAAAAGAGAGAACACCAGTTTAGAAACGAAAAAGAAAATGACATTATTAGATACCACAACAATGTAAATAATTATATATTAACAAATTTTAAAAACTAGGGGACATGGATACATTTCTGAGGATCCAAGTTGCATTAGCAAGATTATGCACTTTCATCTCAGGGATGGAAGAAGGGTGTGTGTGTGTGTGTGTGTGTGTGTGTGTGTGTGTGTGTGTGTGATAAAATTGGGATAAAACCATCTCAACATCAGAACATACATTGAAGAAATGACAATTTCCTCAATAAATGGTACTGAGAAAAACTGGCTTATACAGAATTAAATCAGCCTTCCACATTTTACCATATATTAAAACCAACTCAAAATGTATCAGTGATGCTGAGACACTGTATGGGTAATTGTTCAACTAATATGCCGAAAACACAGATAACAAAAGCAGACATAGACAAATGAGAATATTATAAACAAAGAAGTGACCGCAAAGCAGTCAGTTAAATGAACAGCCAACCTAGAATATGGGAAGATAAACACTCACCAACTATTTACCTAATTAGGGATTGTCCTCTAAATATATAAGCAACTAAAGCCAGTTACCAGCAAAATATATAAACACTATAAAACAGGCAATGATTTGAATAGATAATTCTCAAAAGAAGGCATATTTATGGTTTAAAAGTAGATGAAAAAGTACTCCATATCTCCAATCACCAGAGAGATGTAAATGAAAGGCACAGTGAGCTGTCATATTACCTCATTTACAGTGTCTAGAATCAAGAAGATAAAACTTATCAAGGAAGTCAGGGGAATGGTGTAGAGAAAGAAGACTGTTCATGTGATGTTGGAAGGAATGTAAATTAGTACAGACACTATGGTATATGGTATAGAGACTCTTTAACAACCTAGAGAGAGAATGAGAATGTAACTCAGAGACTTTGCTACTGATTGTAAATTCAAAGGAAATGAAGTCATAGCCAAGAGATAGCCATTCCTCTATGTCTGTTGCTGCAGTATTTACAATAGAAGAGATATGGAATCAATTAAGGTGCCCATTAATAAATGAACATATGAGGATATACGTTACATATACACAATGCAAAACTATTCAGCGGCCAGAAAGAGTGAACTTCTGTCATTTTCAATAACATGGAAGGAGCTGTAAGATACCATATAAGTGAAATAAGCCAGGCACAAAAAAACACATTTTCTGTGCTCTCACTCACTCATGGAAGTAAAAACAAACAAAAAAACTTGACTTTATAGAAAAAGGCAATAGAACAGAAGTAAGGAGAAATTAGAAAGGATATGAGTGCCAGGACAGAAAAAGGTTAAATGGTGGGTACCAATTATCCAGTTACAGGAAGAGTTAATCCCTGTGTTCATTATCACAGTAAGATGATTACAATCAGCTGAGTACAGTGGTGCACACCTTTGATCCCAGCATTCCTGAGGCAGAGGCAGGCAGATCTCTGTGAGTTCAAGGCCAGCCTGGTCTACATAGTGAGTTCCAGGACAACCAGAGTTACATTGTGAAACCCTGCCTCAAAAAAGCAAATACAAAAAAAAAAAAACAAACAAAAATGATTACAGTTTAAAATTGTGTAATACACATAAAAATAACTATAAACAAAACCAAATTTCTCCTAAAACATAGAAATGATTACTATTTGAGGAAATGAAAATGCTAGCTACCCGGATTGGATTATTATGCATTGTATAAATGTACCAAATCACCATACAGCACTCCATAAATATGTAAGCACATAAATACTTTGATTTAAAATAAGAGGAAATAAGCCAGGCGGTGGTGGTGGTGGTGGTGGTGGTGGTGGTGGTGGTGGTGGTGGTGCATGCCTTTAATCCCAGCACTCGGGAGGCAGAGGCAGGAGGATCTCTGTGAGTTCGAGGCCAGCCTGGTCTACAAAGCGAGTTCCAGGAAAGGCACAAAGCTACACAGAGAAACCCATCTCGAAAAACCAAAAATAAATAATTAATAAATAAATAAATAAATAAATAAATATAAGAGGAAATAAATAGACATGGATAGATGATAGGCAGATAGATAGATAGATAGATAGATAGATAGATAGATAGATAGACAGAAAGACAGACAGACAGATTAGATAATAGTTGGTGATTTTGTCATAACTGAGGAACTTCTATGAATGGCCTAAAACTACAGTGGTATGATGGCACTTCTAATCTGGAAATAGAAAAAAAAATTTAAAAAAATGTTTAAATTGCTGGAATGCCTACTGTTAAAATCTACAATTAAAAAAGTAACCCAAATGTGACTTTGAGATACCATGCCCATTAAGAGAAATAAAGGAAACTTGGATGGCGTTAATTTGGGGGAGGGGGTAAAAGATGAGCATAGAACATTTGTCATACTGGGTGACAAAGATGCCATCTGCAACCTGAAGATCATGACAAAAGACTTCAGGAGTCAAGGTGAAGAAGTAAGCTGACACAGAACAGATATGGAGCAACTTCATCATCAGTGCAAATAATGATGGCAAGAGACCACAATGTGTCAAGCATGTTTACTAAATGAGATTCTATGACAGAGGACCAAATTATAAGTTGTTCACTGTAGGAAGATGCTGCCTACCCAGCTTATCATTTCAAAATCATAAAGGCAGAATCAAGTACTTCTCATTCCTCTTTTCCACAAATGGTACCACTGTGTAACCAAATCCTACACCAACTATGAAATAAAGAATGAATGACAGACTTCTTATCATTTACAACCATTGAATTAATGACATACTCATTAACCACAGATGGATGCCAGCATTACAAAGAGACAATCAAAAAAAAAAAAAAAAGCAAACCTCAAACTTGAGACAAAGTTTCATGATCTATCACACAGTTTACAAAAACTACATGAATCAAAGAAATGCTGGATGTTATGTGGGTGAAATAAGGAAAGCCCAGAGGACTCTGTATTCAGGGATTAACTATCCAGTCCAGGGGAAACATGGTGAGGAATATTATGTAATTAAAACCAGTTGAGGCCAGTGGTGGTGGTGGGGCGGGGGGTGGGGGTGGGGTGGGGGTGGGGGGGGGTGTACACCCTTAATCCCAGCACTTTGGAGGCAGAGGCAGGTGGATCTCTGTGAGTTCGATGCCAGCCTGGTCTACAAATCAAGTTTGAGAACAGCCAGAGCTGTTATACAGAGAAACACTGTCTTGAACAACAAACAAACAAAAACCAGTTGAGATGACTGGGGAGGTAGCTGGTATTTTCCTTGCAAGCGTAAAGATTGCATTTGACCTTGAAGTCTTTATGAAAAAATGTCAGGTATGGGAGGCATATGCTCATAATCCTAGCAGCTGGGGAGACAGTGGCTGGATCCTTGGAGCTTGGTAGCCAGCACTGGACAGCCAGGCTTATCTACTTGATGTTTTACTAGCCAATGTGATACCTTGTCTCTAGGGATTGAAAATGTCAAGATTGTCCTCTGGCCATGCACTAATGGGTACCTACACACACGTATGTGAGCACACAAACACACCAATTGAAGCATACATTAACATGCATTATAAAAACATTAACTGGTTCCTGATTTAAACTGATGTTTAAAAGTTTGAGGCAATTAAAAATGAGAATAGTGGCTTGATAGTTGATATTAAGTAATTTTCATTTAAATATGAGCTAATGTTACTATGATCATTTTGAAAACATGAGGCTTTTCCCCCCAGAAAGTTGTACTAAAATATTTATGAGTGAAATTGTAAGAAACCTGACTTGCTTCTTACGAATATTGCACAAAGGAGTAAGAAATAAGCAAGCATGTCTGACTTTTGTAGTAAAAGCAGTTCTTCACAAGTGGAAAAGCAATACAACAAAAAATAAAAAAGGCAACAAAATAGTTGCTGTACAGGTATATGGTAATATGTTGCCATGAAAGATGGTTGCATGGTGTGATGGCCATTTTTGGTTGTCAACTTGACTACATTTGGATTGAACAATCCAGAGGGCATACCTGTGAGATATTTTTTGATTGGTTTGAAGTAGGTGGATCCATTTCTAGTCTGGACCTTTGAGGCAGGAAAATACACACCTTTAATCTGGGCCACATGTTCTGCTGGAAGCCTATATAGAGACACGAAAGAAGGAACCTTTTGTTCTTTGCCTGTGTGCCCTTGCCTTGATAGCATATCCGTTTCTTCACTGGCATTAGAGCCTATTTCTTCAGGATTCCAGGCTATGCTGAAGACCAGCTACGACATCCAACTGTAGCTAGAGTTTTCCTGCCTGGCCCACAGTCAGGATAAATCTCTCTCACCTGCCAGTCCCACAGCCGCTCAGACCCAACCAAGTAAACACAGAGACTTATATTGCTTACAAACTGTATGGCCGTGGTAGGCTTCTTGCTAACTGTCCTTATATCTTAAATTAATCCATTTCTATAAATCTATACCTTGCCACGTGGCTCGTGGCTTACCGGCATCTTTACATGCTGCTTGTCCTGGTGGTGGCTGGCAGGCTCCCTCCGCCTTCCTGTTCTTTTAATTCTCTCTGTTAGTCCCGCCTATACTTCCTGCCTAGCCACTGGCCAATCAGTGTTTTATTAGCAACACATTTGCCATACAGAACATCCCACAGCATCCAACCATGTAGACTGAGCAACTTCTGGATTCTTGGACTCTTCGTTCACAGCCAGACATTGTTTCATTAGTTGGACTGCAGCCTATAAGTCACTCTAATAAATAGCCTTCAGATAGATAGATAGATAGATAGATAGATAGATAGATAGATAGATAGA
>CABHPP010142975.1:0-26545 GCA_902168425.1 Peromyscus attwateri | reverse complement strand
AGATAGATAGATAGATAGATAGATAGATAGATAGATAGATAGATAGATAGATTCATTCAATAAGTTCTGTTATTCTAGAGAACTATGACTAATACACATGGTCTTCCCATCATGACCCTCACTTTATTTAGTATTCACATGCCCTTTTCTCTGACATGACATTCCAATTGCACAATCTAGAATGAGTCTCCTATCCTATGACTCTGTTCATTCAGACTGATCTGTTTTCTGTTTTCTGTTCAATATGCTTTCAAACACATCAGCTTGTCTATTGTCTTTGTTCCATACTAAACAAATCAGGGATAGTATCTTATTTCCAGATATGTCCTCTGCATAAGAATGCTCTCTGTCACCAAGTGGCAATCACAAAAATTACATATTCTCCCTTGCTATCATTCTTCATACAAGCTTCTGCTTCAGGGCGAATCTTAATTAATTTTGTATTGCTATGGCAAAATACCAAGACCAAGGTGATACACACACACACACACACACACACACACACACACATACACACACACACAATTGTGCTTAAGAATTGGAGTCCATGATAGTAGAGCAAAATCATAGTGGCGAAAGAACAGATGAGAGCTCACATCCTGATCCACAGTCACAAGGCAGAGTGCACACTGGGAACTGCAGGCTTACCCCTAGTGACCTCACCTCCTCTAACAAGACCACACTTCCTAATCCTTTCCAAAGAGTTCCAGCAACTGGGGACCAAGTATGCAAATGCACAAGCCTATGGGGTCTATTCTCAATCAAACCACCATAGAGTTTCTTGTTTTTGTTTTTGTTTTTTAGCTAATGACTATTCTATACTTGTGTGCCTCTCACTGATGGTGTTACAATTATAAAACCAAAGCCAAAATAAAACAAAAGAGTTGGCTTGGAGGTAAAGAACCAGAAAGCTGAGTGCTGCTGGAGACGATGGAAATCAACGTACAGGGAAAGCAAACAGTGTATCCTCAGTGTAACAAGAATAGCCACTCAATCCAGCAAGAATTGAAATAAGAGATGCACACAGGTACTATATACCAAAAGTCACAGCATCCATCTATGTCCATCAACCTATGAATGAGTAAACAAAATGCAGCATATTTAATATCCGATACCAGGGAACTCTGGTACCAGTAATTATAGAAATAATGACAGACTTGGAGCATGAACTCTCAGGCAAAAGTTTTAATTGGAAAAAAAAAGAGGTCAACAAAAGGGGGACAGCACTGGCTGTGGGAAATTAAGGTTACCCACCCACAGAGCATTAAATAGGCCTTTTACCCTGTTGTTACTCCAAGTATGTATGAGTGCTGATAACTTTCTGTTAATCATTTGAATGGTAATTTTAAGCAGTCTCCTTCTTGTGTTTTAAAGAGATTTATCCATGTCAGATACAGCTCAGAGCGGCCCGTTTCTCCTTGGCAACTTCATGATGCTTTGCAGCAAAGGTGGGGCCTTTCTTCTGAGATGAGACTCAGTTACCTCCCTTACAGACAAGGAAGAGGCGGTGAGAATCATTATAGATTCAGGGAATGGAAAATTGATAATTTTCTCCCCCTAAGGAACCATAGTTCCATTTTGTGTCCATATAGTAGAACATTATTCATCTTGAAAATGAATGAAATTCTGATGCATGAACAACATGGACGAACACTGGAGATACTATGCTAAGTGAAATATGCCAGACACAGAAGGATAAACATATGACTCATGAGACACCTAGAGCAGACATAATCACACAATCACAGAATAGAACAGTATTATTGCCAGTGGCTGCAGAGAGAGGAGAGTTAGAACCTTTTTGTTCAATGGGTACGGAGTTTCAATTTAGTAAAAGAAGAATGTTCTGGAAGTGGACAACAGTGGTGATTATTTTATAATAATGTGGTCACACTAAGTCCCATTTTACAATGGGCAAAATTCTAAATTTTATGTTACGTGTGTGTGTGTGTGTGTGTGTGTGTGTGTGTGTATACACACCACATACCACACACACACACACACACACACACACACACACATATATATATATATTCACCAAATAACTTGATGAGACACTCACCCCTGTGGATTTCCACTTCAGTGGTCCCTGTAGACAGACCATTATTGGTAAAATGCCTCCAATCTTTTTGGCATGAAAAGAAGAGTACAGATTTTACAAATGAAAGTGAAAAAGCTTGTGATTTCATCCTGTGGAGTTTCTTACTTTGCCCATGAAATTCCAAGGGTCTTGTGTTTGCTCCTCCACTGGGTTACTTATCACACGGAATGGTAAGTTGGTCCTGTCTCTTACTGTATCCAATAATCATGTTAAAGGCAAACTATGATTTAGTCAATCCCATTTCGCCCAAGTTTAGCAAATTCACTGGCTGCATCAATTATCATTTAAGGACCACATCTTGTTCTGTGACAGAAAGACATTACACCAGAATAATGATTGATTGGGAGAACACTTTCTAGGAACAACACTAGAGGAGGTAAGGTTTTATCTTCAACATGGAACAAAACCCAAGAAGTCAGGCAAACTGCAAAGAAGAAGAGGCGGACCTAGAAGCCGAGGTCTGAACAGAATTAGAAGCTGTGTCTTTGTAAAGGAAGCCTTACTTTCTGTGCCATCAGCCTCTAGTTGCTCTTCTCTGGGATTCTGTCTAAATTTCAGGTTCCCAATGTACATGATGGCTCCAATGATCTTATAGCACCCAAACTTCTCATGGGGAAGAAATCCCAAGATGTCTATGGCTTTCTGTAGTAAGAGAAACAGATGGCTAGCTGTGTCTTCTTTTTCCAGATGGCTCCAGTAGGCACCTCACCCTGCCATGTGTCCACAACCCTGCACTAGACTATGGGCTGCAGGAATGAAAGACAGAACACCACAGGCCCAGACACAGCTGGGTTCAAAGCAATGCAAATCACTCCTATTGGCACTTGGCCACCAGCAGTCTGCTCAGTCCTTTAAAGGGGAATTAGGGAGGCTTAGGACTTGGCTTATTTAGTGTCCAGTAGTTTCAGAAGTTTCCATCAACATCCAGCTCTTCTCTTCTCCCTTCCAGCAACAGATCACTAACTGGCTAGAGGAGGCTGATCATTTTGTCTTTCATAGTTATGGCAGTCAGCATGGAATCTGCAGAGCCAATGATCTGTGATGCCACATGTTCTCCTGGTGTTCTTGCAGAAACTGTTCCTTTCAGAGACCAGTGAAGGAATTAGGTTTTCATTAATTAATTGACTAATAATTAATTTTCTGAGGCAGGGTCCTATGTAGCCAAGGCTGCCTTCTGATTTACTGTGCAATGGAGGCTGGCTTTGAACTCCTTATCTTCCTCCCAGGTGTTGGGATTATAGTGCTGTGGCACTACACGTGGCTAAAGAAAGGAAGTGTCACCACAGCACTGCCTCCTTAAGAAACCAACGTATGTGGTAAAATGTGATCCTCCACGTGCCAGGAGAAAAAAAAATCATTCTGTCAGTTAATGAAGTGGATTAGCTTACTACTATTATTTTGCTAAATGAACATAGTATCAGCCTGCCTTCCAAATTTCTATCTCGGTACACATAGATGAATGCAGCTCTTAGACTATCACAAGAGTTCTTTTGTGCAGTTGACAGCAGTTAACCCAGAAATTCACAACTGATCAAAATGCAGAGAAGTATCTGTGGCATGCTCAGTCATAGACAGGATGTCTACATCACACCCCTTCCCCAAGGCTCAGGAACCTCATGGAAGAGGAGAGAGGAAGCATGTAAAAGCTACATTTGGGGAGGGGTAACAGGGAAACAGTGTTTTATTGGATATGACAGTGTAGCTGCACTCATTAATCTGTAGCAGCTGTGGTTGCCAGCACAAGACCTGCACAAGATTAAGACAGCCACCATTCCAACATGGAGGGGGAGAAGCTCATCACCCCCCCCCCTTGCACAACTTTAACTGGGAGCTACTGACTTATTTGGGAGGGAGACTCAGTTTTCTTTAAGGATGTAAGTCAACCACACCACATTGAACGATGCTCCCATCCCATGACTTTAGAGGGAGAACAAATTGAAGTCAGAGATTAAAGACAAAAATATAAACAGCAAAAGAAAACAGAGGATGTTGAAGTTGGAAAGGTGGAGGACAGCTGGGAGGAGTTAGGGAGAGGAGTAAGGAGTAAATATGATTTTCTTCTTTTTTATTTAAGAAAAATTTCCACTCATTCTACATATCAACCACAGATCCCTCTCCCATTCCACCTCCTGCTCCTCCCCAGCTTCTCCCCCCTAACCCAGCCTCCATCCCCTCCTCCAAAAGGGTAAGGCCTCCCATGGGGAGTCAGCAAAGCCTGGTACATTCAGCTGAGGCAGGACCAAGACCCTCCCCCCTGCATCAAGGCTAAGCACAGTGTCCTAGTAAATACGATTTTTAAAAACCCTATATCCATGTATGAAATTCTCAAAGAATTAATAAAATATTATATTAAAATTTTAAACAATATATACCAAGAAACTGCAAAAATAAATCTCATATTATTTGCCTAGCAATTTCATTCCTAAGTCTCTCACATAAATTGAACCTTATAACAGAAAAAGTTCTTATAAAGATATTCATCAGAAGGAGTGGAGGAGACATTTCTTGATAATAAGAGGAGAATGTCCCAGTGAGTAATAAATCAAACACACAAGACAATATTGAGTGTCCACTTAAATGTTTATGAAGAGTTTGTGATGAAATTTGAAGTGCTTATAAGATGAAATTGAAAATACAAAGTCTGTAAGACAGTATATGCAATATGATGATAAACAAAGAACACTACCATTGATGATTCTGCAAAATAACATTACATTAACCGAGGTAGAAAGACTCACCCACTGTGGGTGGCACCACTCCCTGGGCGGGGAATCCTGGGTTGTACAAAGATGGAAAGAATAAGCTGAGCACTAGCATTCAGGCATGCATTGCTCTCTTCCTCTGGACGTGGACATGATACAACCAGCTGCTTTAATCTCCTGCCACTACACTTTCCCTGCCATAATCAACAGGACCTGGAACCATGAGCTAAATTAACACTTTCTCCAATAATAAATAAATAAATAACTCAAATGGATAAAACCAGAGAAGTCTTTAAAGGCGCATACCAAGTAAGAGTTTGCCAGTGAGTTGAAATTTCTTTCTGCTTTTCCACAGCTCCAAAGCCACTCTTCTTGATTTTGTATTATATATTTTATAATTAAGAATGTGCGGGAAGCAGAGCCAGGCGGATCTCTATGAGTTCAAGGCCAGCCTGGGCTACCAAGTGAGTTCCAGAAAAGGCGCAAAGCTATGCAGAGAAACCCTGTCTCAAAAAAAAGAATGTGAATAATACATAAAAGTACACACACACACACACACACACACACACACACACACACACACACACACACATACTTTTGCAGTAAGTATTTTGATAGAAGTAGCTGCCCTCAGGGGAGCAAGCCCATGTCTCCAGTTCTCAAGATGAAGCCTGCACTGCACACTTCCGTTTCCGTCATCCTCACCAGGCTTTGCTTTGACAACTAAGCAAGCCTTCTGTTGACAGCAATTCTCCATCCAAGCTTCCCAGAGCAACTGCTCCACAGAAGCAAACAGGAAAAGTCAAGGGGATTTGCAGACACCAGGAACTTGTCCACAGTGTAAAACCGTCCCTGAAATAGTTTAGAGAAAAGCTTAAGGCTTGAGGAAATTGACTGACTCTTAAAGTTTTCCAGAACGCTTGTAAGAAGCCGATGTAAAATCTATTATCTAGACCCAAACCTCCACAATGTTTTAACATCTACTAACTTGTCAGTCACATGTCAATGTGTCTGTGCTGGCTAGTTTGATGTCAACTTGACACAACCTAAGATCACTGGGAGAGGAGGAAGCCTCAGCTGAGAAAATGCCTCCATGAGATCTGCTTCAGGCAAGTCAGTAAGGCATTTTCTTAATTAGTTATCTATATGGGTGGGCCCAGTCCATTGTGGGTGGGTCCACCACTGGGCCAGTGGTACCGGGTCTATAAGACAGCAGGTTGAATAATCCAGGGAGAGTAAACCAGTAAGCAGTACCCCTCTGCGCCTTTCTGTGGGCTCTGCATCAGTTCCTACCTCTAGGTTCCTACCCTGTTTTGAGTTCCTGTCCCGACTTTCTTCGATGATGAGCAGTGATGTGGAAGCATAAGCCAAATAAAACCCTTTACCCCAGGACGTTTGGTCACCCTGTTTCATCAGAGCAAGAGAAGTTATTACTTGTGACCACATCCCAAGAAATCATTAGTCTGGCCAAATCCAAAAGAAGATTTAACTATGACAGTTTAAATTATTGTGCATTGGGGATAGGGAGTATAAAAAACAGATAATATATATTGGCTGAACTTTGCCATCAGGTACTTCTTGGCCTACATTCATGAGTAGTCTCCTTAACCTCTCATTGCCCAACACTTGCTTGCTCCCCAAGAAGTTTTCTTGAGCTGGTCTTGCCTTTGTGTTGATCACTAACTGAACTGGATATCTGCTCTGTGGAAGATTGAAAGGGAGAAACAAAGATATCAGGCTATGGGAATATGCATAGCAGTTGCCTGGAAACAAGCCAAACATCTAAAAGGAGTTGAACGGGTTAATAAACTCTGACCACCCCCAGCTCCCACCTGTGTATGTTCAAGTGTATGCATGTGTGGGTATATGCTTTCAACAAATATAGGAAGCAGCACAATAAGCATGATTCTCCAAATAACCGGGCTGACTAAAATCAGTCACACAAAAAGGAATGCAATGTACCTGCATTACAAAGTTCTAGAAAATTCAATCCAGTACATAGTAACAGCAAGTATATTAGTGATTGACTAAGGATTTGGGGTGAGACAGGAGGCTTCTGACGGGTGGGAAGGGGCAGTGGAAATGTCTGTAACCAGGACTGCAAAATGTTTTTACTGATATATAAATTTGCTAACATTTATGAATTTTATACCTCAAATACCTGCAGGTCATTTTAGGTCAACATCACTCAACAAAGCTCTTATATAAAACATAATAAGGAAACTAAGGTAACCCAGAGGAAATTACACAGAAGATAAATGTATTAGTTGTTATAAAAATATAATGCAAAAATTATGAAGTACATAACAGTCTTTTAAATCTCACTTTTCAAGTTGACAAAATATGTATTTATATGCCATACAAAATGATGCTTTCACATAAGTACATATAGTAGAATAGCTCACCCCAGGTAATTAATATATCTATACATTACATTCCATTTTCTGCAGTAAGAAAAAAATCCATCCATTTTTTAAGCAGTTTTCAAATATTTCAAAATTGTTATTTGCAATAATCATGCTGTGTCACAAATCTCCTGGTTCAGGGAACTGTTTTAGGCGCCAAATTAGTGAGAATGATGTGGGGTTTGCCTGTACCCTGCTTATTTCTCTGAGCATCAATTCCTCCAGGCTGTCCCATATTGTTGGAAATTCTTTTTAAGGGTGAATAGTAATTGTCCATATGCACATGAGCAGATAGCACACTCTTCTATCACTTCATCCTTCACATGCACTTGGATAGACTTAGTATCTCGAGCATTATGAATAACACTGCAAAGATTCAGTGGGATTCAGTAATATTTCAAAAACAAGGGGATTCAGTAATATTTCAACTTGCTCATCTCACTTCCTTTGGATACATCACCACAAGTCAGCTTGCCTGATCATATGTAGTTATTTAGCAATTTCCCTTTGTGTTTTGAAGAAATCTCCACAGCATCTCAGTGTCTGTGCCTCTCTACCAAGAGTGTTTAAATGCTACCTTAGCTCCACATCCTCACCAACAGGAGCTACCATGTTTTTATTGATTGCCATTCTAACAGGTATGAAGTGATGCCCAAGGAAATTTTGATTTTTCTCTTCCAAGAGCCAACAATACTGCTAGCATTTTTTAAAAATAAACCTACTGTCCATTTCTATGTCTTCTTTTGATTTCTTTGTCCACGTTTTAGTCAGTTCATTTTCTTACAATTAAGTTATTTGAGTTCCTTATACATTTTGGATATTAGTGCTTATCAAATGGATGGTTTGGAATATCTCCTCCCAGCCTGTTGGTTGGTTCTTCACGATGTAGTTTTGCACATCATAGCAAATTAATACTCAGGGTACTAGGCTAGATGCTGAGCACTCCAAAAGGCATGGACTTCTTGGCCTCTCTCCTCTCCTCCTTGAGTTTTCATGCTAATAGCAAAGGTGTGTGCATTGACTAGAGAGAAGGGAACAGAGAGTGGGAGAGTGGGCTAGAGATGGGGAGATGTAGAAGTGGATGGCAGCAGGAATTAATGGGTTTGAAATTATGTTTTGTGATTATAGTTACATAATTTCTCCCTTCCCTTTCTTTCCTCCAGCCTTCCCATGTACACTGCTTGCTTACTGTCTTCCAAATTCATGGGCTATTTTTTAATAAGTGTTGTTACACACACGTACTCACACACACTCACTCAAACACACACATACACTCACACACATTCTCTCTATGTGTGTGTCTCAGTGTCTCTCTGTCTCCCTCCCTCCTTCCCTCTCTCTCTCCCTTCCCTCTCTCCTTCCCTTCCTCCCCCACTTCTCCTAAGAACTAAAGGATTCTGAAGAAGCTATGCCCAAAAGGACTGAGGAAGCATTTCTTAGCTAGACCTGGAATAACACTGGACTTCACTGTGAGCAAAGGCAGGAAGGGGCCTCCATGGCTTTAGAGAAGCTAAGTGGGGATGGAACCTGGGTGTCATATCACTTCAACTCATTTAGTGGTAACTAGCCTGTCTGCTGGGATTCTCTATGCATACGTAGTATGTTCATACATAGTATAGACACATCCTCACAGTTTAGACTATTTGAACATAATTTTCATATTGATAACATATGCTTTCTTATATGATTTTTCAGAATACTCTAACGCTTTTCCTTAGCAAACAGATGATCTTATTTTGAGGACCCCCGACACCCCCAGTGGTAATCATGCTGAAAAGAAGGAGACTGATGTATCTACTTTGAACCACCAGATGTCAGACTTTGCAAAGCAATCTATCTGTGTAGCCCAAAGACTGAGATGAAGGGACTCAGGACAGGCACAACTATGACAGAGTAGTTACATGGGTGTCAATGCTTCTACACATTAATTATCATAGATGCTCCATGAACGTTTCAGGTCATGACTGGTTTCTACATTAGATCCTGTGTGTCTGATGCCCTGCACAGTGTAGAGATTCTTATCCAGAGTGCTAGGTTTGACAAGGCCAATCCAGGGGAGACCAAAACTAATCTTCCTCAGGTTTAGATGGGGAGAGTGAAGAGACTCATAGCTGCTATTTACACATCACCATTACACAGATGGTGAACATAATTGTACAATAGTAACATTAGCCATCTGATGAATGCACCTGAGAGTTGAGACCAAGCTGCCCAAGTTGTATCATATTAAACCAGCAGTTCCCAACCTGTGGGTTGAGACCCCTTTGGGGTCAAATGACCTTCCACAGGGATTGCCTATGACCATTGAAAAACATAGATATTTACATTATGATTCATAACAGTAGCAAAATTACTTTTATGAAGCAACAATGAAAATAATTTTATGGTTGGGGGTCACCACAACATGTATTAAAGGGTCACAACATTGGGAAGGTTGAGAAACACTGTATCAAATGTCATATAATCTAAACATAAGGAGTGGGAGAGCTCTTCACATCAATTGGATACATGGATCTGTAGCCTCAGCTCACATCCAGGCATGTGCGTGCCTTGCTAGCCTCAGTGGCTTACCTCAAATACAACCAAGTCCCCTGTCACCTCTTTGCAATAACTTTCCATAGATATAAAATAAAATTCTGACTCAGTGTGTCATGGCATGTGATTGCCACAGCCTGGCCCCTATCCACATCTGCCTTTTGTACTATACGACCCAAGGCCATAATTTATCTCAAACAGCTAACATATGGAGCCTTGTGTGCCCAGAATTTTCTCCTCCTGGATTTTCATTCTTGGAAAATTTGCCTATTCACGCATTCATTCATACATGTGAAAGAAAATATTGCCTTCTCTGAGAGAAATTTCCTGGCCATTCTAGCCAAAATATAACCATATAACCTCCCACAATCCTACCAAATCTCATTCTCCCTATCCCTTATCCACTCATTTTTCTTTATAGATTCGCCTCTCTCTATTTGCTTGTCTTATTTTTTAACCTGAGGGTTTGATACATGAGTATACTGTATTTATATCAATCCTACCCCTTATCGTGCCCCCTCCAATTCCTCCTCCATTTTTACCTGTCTTCCATGTTATAGTATAACCTCATGAGTGCCGGGACTGTCTGCCTATTCAGACTCTACCTTTCTGTGCTTCAATAACAGTACCTGTTGTATACACAGCAGTCCTATATTAAATATTTGTTGAATGAATGCGTGAAAATCAGATTGCCTTACATTGTAATTTTTTTTTTCCTATTCTGCTCATGATACTGTAACTTTCCCCATCAAATCTTACAACCCAGGTCTGTTTTGGGGTCATTACCTCTCCCACATGCCTGTTACATTTACTCATTGTCAGTGTTGCATCAGCTGGCTGGGGTGTTCTACTTACTAGAAATCACAGCAGGCTCGGAGATGCTCTTCCAGTGCTGGTGCTTTGCAGCATTTGTGGTCTCGGTGTCTGGCCACAGTGAACAGGGGCATTAGGGAGCAGTAACAAATGGTACTCTCTAGTACTATAGGCTGTCTGTACGCTGATTCATTAGGTGAGCGGGCTGCTTAGATAGCCCAAGAGGTACAGATCAATCAGAACTTTGCCCCTTTAGCACCAATCACAGCAGTGCCCCTAGTGTGCCGCCAAGGGCAGTACTCTGGTTCTGGAACAGTTGCAGGGTCTTTTAGACTATAGCAAGGCTTATGATAGCAGAACACCTTGTCCAAATTGTTTCAAAACTCCTGGATAAACCTGTGCCATCAGGAGCAGGGCAATTAGCTTTGATAGTTGCATAGTTTTCCTGAGGCAATTGTGAAGTGTTCCAGATGGCTGGTGGTTTACTACAAGGGCAATCTGACTGTTTGACTGACAGTCCTTTTTCTTCAAAGAACCGGGGTGGCAGGGGAAGACGACCAATTGCTAATCAGGAAGTAAAATTGTTCCATTCTCTGAGGTCTTTATTTGTTTACAGGGAAATGAGCATGAGAATATGCTTACAATAGAAATGTAAAGATATTAACAGATTTTTAACAGTGCTCTAACTGTGCAGAGTACTTCTTCAGTCATTCTGGGAGAAGTGACTCCTCTTGTCTCTGTCACCAAGGTGGTCTATCCTTCCATAAATCATCCATTTCCCCCCCATTGCCACAGACAGTAACTGTACAGTCCTTTCATTCTAGGACTTCTTCAGTAATTTCCCTTGAATGTTTCTCCCTTATATCACCCTGCCCATTATACCAGATTAATTATCCCAACAGTGCTCTTAAGCACACAGCACCACACACACACACACACACACACACACACACACACACACACATTATATCTCTTATCTACCTACTTTTATGTTCCATATCTTCTGGCTTCTTGTTCTTTCTCTTTCTTCCTTTTCTTTAACTTCCTTTTATTTCCATTTTAATTTTTTTCTGAAGTGAAGTGTAGTAGTGCATTACTGTAATCCCTGTACTTAGGAGGCTAAATCAGGAAGAATTTAAATTTAAGGCTAGTCTGACCTTCATAGCAAGACTGTCTCAAATAAGACCAATAAAACCCCCAAACAAATAAGTATTGGTTTATTTTTTTCTTTTCCTTTCCCTACCTTCCTCATTCACATTGAATGAGAAAATGCTTTAGTATTTTAACAAATACCAAGACTAGCGATTGTTTTATAGGTCAGTATTGGTGCCTAATATACCAGCCAAATGTCAAAAGCACAGAGCAGGGCTACAGCTTAGGAAAGGAATCAGGCAAGTCGGTGTGTGGGCATTGTATGACTATGCCTGGAGACTCAGGAACCTTCTGGAGATTTCCTTGTAAGTTCTGCAGTGGCTCCCTGCCACTCATCCTTGGCACAAAATGTATTTGTGAAATTGGGTTTTAAAATCCAAATTCTCCCTCTGCCATGGGATTTCTAGTTATGCAAAGCTACTTAAAAAGCACTTTTTCCCAATAAGAAAAATAATCCCCGGTGAGAGAAATACGTGGTGGTAGGGAGGCCGTATGTAGCAGAAGAAGCAATAACCACAGCGAGTAAATTAGGTAGTGCCTGTGGACTTGGTTTGTTATAAACGGAAATACCGGACATTGTGCACAAGGAAGCATTTTAAATCTGCAAAATACAATAAAAAATATAAAGCATTCCAATGACTCTGGGTCTGCCTATTGGGAAGGGAAAGAAATGAAAGATTATTAAATATTTTTCTGAAACTGACCAAGTTAGAAACTTTTCAGACGATACACACGGGTAGTTTTAGTTAGTGGTAAGGTTGGTTACATTTTTTTTTTTGATGATCCAATGATGTTAAGACAGGAAGGATGGTTCAGTGGATAAAGAGCTTGCTCTACAAACCTGAAGAACTAAATTTGAAATCCCAGAACCCACCTGAAGCTGGACACTGGCATGTGCATCTGTATTCCCAGAAATCCTCAGGATACACAGTAACAAACAACAAAAAGATACTGTTTCTCACACAAGGCAGAAGGAAGGACTGATACATGATCCTCTGACAGCCACACCATTCATGTGGCACACCACACACACACACACACACACACACACACACACACACACACACCACACACACACACACACACACACACACACACACACACACACCATATAACCACACAATTATTTTTTTAATAAACAGTATTGTCTTCTTCAGTATAAAAAACTTTCTTTGGTATTCTGGAATTTGCATCATACGTATGTACTAAGAAATGAGTTTTACCCTTGCTTAAAAGTTAAATATACTATACCAATAGATGTCTAAATAGATATACCACAGATACTTGCACATCCATGTTTACTGAAGCACTATTCACAAGAGCCAAGATATAAACTAGTCCACATACTCACATAAGGTTGAGTAAATAAATAAGATATTATGCATACAATAGAGTTTTATTTAGTCATAAAGAAGAATGAACTTAAATCATTTGAAGGACAATTGGTGGGGCTGGAGATCACGTTAAGTGAAATAAGCCATACTCACAAAGACAAATATCATGTTTATTCCTCCCACAAGTAAAAAGTAAATTTACAAATTATGATGGATGACATGAGATAATGATGTGATACAGAAACAGAAAAAAGACTATGTAGAGGGAGGAAGAATTCCAAACAGGTTGGAAAAGGGAGCAAGAGGGAATAATGGGAAAGTTTTAAAAAGCCAGGCGTATTGGAGCATGCCTATAATCCCAGCACTTGGGAGGCAGAGGCAGGAGGCACCCTGCCAGTTTGAGGCCATACTGGTCCACGTAAGGTTGTAGGTCTGTCAAGGCGACATGGTACCAAAAATAAAATGAGGAAAGAAGGAAGGAAGGGAGACATGAAGAGACGAAGGGAAGGAAGGAGGAAAGGGGGAGGGAGGGAAGGAAGAAAAACAAAATGAAGAAAGGAAGAAAGAGAAAAAGAGCTCTTGGTCTTCCCCATATGCAGAACCTAGATTTAAAGGGTATAAAAGCAGAAGAGGGTCTGTGTGGAGGAGGAAAACCAGTGGGAAGGTGGAGCAAGAGAGAGTGATGGGACAAATATGAGCAAATTGGAATGATAAACATGTATAAATACCACAAAGAAACCACAGCCTTTATGTTTACTAAAATTAATAAAAATCAA
Source organism: Peromyscus attwateri (assembly GCA_902168425.1). NCBI lineage: Eukaryota > Metazoa > Chordata > Mammalia > Rodentia > Cricetidae > Peromyscus > Peromyscus attwateri. The sequence goes on along the minus strand of CABHPP010142975.1, from coordinate 12,727 downwards.
AATATGTAGATACTATGCAAAATTATTTTAATGCAGAATGAGAAGAATTGTCGCTTTTCAGAGATTTGGCTTCTCTCAATGCCTTCATGATTTACCCGAATGACTGCATTTCCCAATACCCTTGAGATGCATGAAAGAGAAGCTTAGTTGATTAGGTTTTTTATCAGGATTCTAATTTGCAAGTTCTCCATCTCCAGATCAGAATTTCCCCCATTCTGGCTTTGATAACCGGTATCCAAGCTTGCTTCCAAATTTGGATATAAAATATTATTTTGGAATGGAATTGCAAAGAAAACAGATGGATCAAAAGAGCTTGGCTTATATATATGATCCTATGAGTAAAACAGGAAAGTCTAGTTATTTGCAATTCTTCTGTTTTGATTGGCATCAGACTGGGTGAAAATAAGATGGCTATTTACGAACATAAATAAAAAGAATAGTATAGTCTAACCAGACTCACTTGATTCCATATATTTCTCCATTATTAATTTCCTCTCTTCCTATATAATCCAGACCTAAGGATACTTGAAAATTTACTGCCTGATAAATAGCATTTAGACACTTGACAAATGAATTTGATTTATATTTAGTTGGTATTATTTCTAAGGGATCTCGAAGTACACACCAAATAATGCATCTTTTCTGTGTTTCTCTTAACCTAAATTAAATACAAGCACAATCCAGTAGGCTGAAACAGGTCATCCACACAGAGTGAACCTGAATGGCCCACTGTGACAACCACACTGCACCACAGTTTTCTTGTGGGTTTTCTTATCTTTGTCCTCAAAGACCCATGTGGTAGGAATGAGTACATAGTCTATGGAATTCAAGTATATGTATGTGTGTGTGTGTGTGTGTGTGTGTGTGTGTGTGTGTGTGTGTGTATGTGTGTGTGTGTTTGCACGCACACACACATACTAGATCTCCTTATGTAGTACAGTTCTTTCAGGTAAGTAAAAGGATTATGTAAACAACAATTTCCTCCAAGTGTTATGCATCATGGACTATGTTATCAGAAGACTCAAGGACTAGACCAAAGCTAGGAATATGCAGTAATAAACTCTAATGCATACAAAAGTAATTATGTGTAATGAATAACATACTTCAATGATGCCAAAAGAAATCAATCAAATTCAAGAATGTGGTGATTGCAAAAGAAATTTTCTATAGCTTAAAACTAAACAAGTGACTGTTTTCATATGGCTTTTGATTTGCAAAATAGCAGAGAGCATGTAACATCAAATTGAAAAGACAGAATTACAATGATGAGAGATCTAACAGCTCAATGTATAAAAATTGGTTTTCAATTCCTTTGAATGTTACTTTGTTTTGCACACCAACTTCCATGATGCAGTTATCCATAAGAAGCCCACTAATATGTTAGTAGACATAAACAAAGCCAGTTAATTAAAACATTAATGCAAGGGTCTGGAGAGATTGTTCAATGCTTAAGAGAGCTGGCTGCCCTTCCAGAGGATCTGGGTTCAATTCCCACATGACAGTTCACACCTGTCTGTAACTCCAGTTCCAGGGCTTCTGACACACCCACACAGGCAAAACAACAATGCTCAACAACAACAAAACATTGTCACTAGGTTAGAGTTGTTGCTCAATGGCTGCATTTGCCTACCATAGGTTTGATTCCCAACACACACACACACACACACACACACACACACACACACACACACACGAAAAAAAAAAAGAAGTAAATAAATGAAACGAGAGAGAGAAAAAATGTTTAGCAAGTTAAATGTGATTAGAGTTGAGGGTGTGTACATCCAGTGTTTAGGATTAGATGTAGGAGTCAAGGCTAATAGAAACAGCCTTCTGTTTCTTCATACTTGGGGGACTCTGACATTGCCCAAGCACTAAATAAATTCAGAAATGTCCAAAGTGACTGTGACAGTTAATCCTCATTGTCCATGTTATGGGATTAAGAACCACCGTGATAACAAGTCTCTGGCTGTGTTTGTTTGGGATTATCTAGATTAGGTTAATTGAGGTGGAAAGGTTAACTGTAAATACAGACAGTATCATTCTATAAGTTGTGATATCACCAGAATTCAGTGCTTCCTGACTGTGGCCATCACATCACATGACCAACTGCCTCCTACTCCTGCCTGGCATACCTTTCTTGTGGTGATGGATTATGTCCTTGAAGCTGTGACCCGAACTATTCTGTCCTTCCTTACACTGCTTTTGTTACGTATTTTGTTGCAGCAATGAGACTAATAACTAATACAATAGCCATTCCAGGTACTGACGACTTGAGGCAGTCTTGCTTCTGGAGGACAACAATACAGAGAGTCCAACCAACAGAGACCAGGACAATACAAGCATCTCTGAGAGCATGGCAAACATTTCCTAAATTTGGGTTATCTGTTATAGGATTAGAGCACTTTGGTGGTCTTTCAAGGGAGTAGAGGAAAGATGGAAAACAAGACTTCTCAATATTTTGTTAACTGTTCTGTGCTTCTCCCCACCTTCTCACTCCCTGTAAGTGGTTAGGGCAGAGTCTCCATGTCACAGTCAATGAAGTCCCCTGACTTATAGAAACGCACTCATCAGCTTTTGTCTGAGCTTGCTCATGGCTGCTATGGTGACAGGATGTTGGATGCTACTTTTGGTGTGGACAGTCATTGCAACACCAAATTCTCCTCTGTGATTTGAAATGCAGGAACACAGCTGGCTCTGATTGTCCATGTAATGAAAGTTAAATAATTCTGATCAGACCCAACCCTCTTCTCAGAAGAGGCCCTGCAGATCACTTCCACCAGGAAGCCACGCTTTCACTTCTTCCTCTCCCTTTGATGACCAACTACATTTGCTGATCCAGAACATGAAGGCCTGCCTTTATCTACATACATGAAACTTCAGAAACCAGTCCGCACTTATGTAACAGACTGAATTCAAACTAGATGCATTGCTCTGAGGTTCTAAAACTGTGTGATCTCCTTTGAGCCAGTAGAAGCCAAAGACAAGTCAAATACATGAGGTGGCATCATCATTGCAAAGGAAGGCCAAGGGCTTGAGCACCTCACAGCCCCTTACGTCTCTGCCTCCTGACATTTGCCTGCCCGACTGATGCTCTTTCCATCCAAGTTAGCATCCAGTAAAGTATCACTGAGGTTCTTTCTCCCTTCCTCTCCACCCTCATTTATTATTCCCCAAAGCCGCATCCTCCATCACTGTACCTGTTATGCCGCATCCCCTCCATCTGACTGCCTAGAACATCATTTTATGTATTCCTTATTATCCGTATTCCCAAGAACTACTACGATTAATTAGCTAGTGCTGTGAACTTTGAAGGTGATAGTTGAGGAATACGAGGCCTCCAAGAAAGTGGTTGAGCCTAACGTGCATACTGTGATTCTCATGGTCTCACTAATGAAGGAGGCAGATTTCCTCCCATCACACCTTTAGTTATCTCCCCACATAAAACACCCCAAGATTCTTCCAAACAGCTTATTCACACTTAGCATTTATCCTGCATCTAGAGAGAAAATGATTCTTAAAATGTCAAGTTTCTTTAATTCTTGGTGAAATACAGGTGTGTTTTTTGGTTGAAACTTTGTGCAGGAAAAAAAAAAGAGAGAGAAGCATAACACGTGATCCCATGGAAGATACAGACCGAAACAATCTATATAAGGAGAGATATTAGAATATGTACTATTCTGATATTAGAGTCTCATGCATTGCTGTGGGTTTATTCACAATTTCATTGTCTGCAATTGAAATTAGATACACAAGAAAGTTCATTTAGAGTTACTGAAATACCACTGAAACGCAAAAAGATAAAATAGATTTTGCCTGCATGCTCTAATCATAAGATAGTAGTTTCTAGGCCTATTTCCTTGTTTTAAATAGAAAGAGTAACTAACTGATTGTTGACATTTTGGGCCTTTTAGGAATCATTGCATAATAATAGTTACAGACTAGCTTCTTTGTGTCATGCAGTATAGCATACGCTTGAGTAATAAGAGCAGACACATACGGGGGCATTATCTGGGCCAGTCTCCAGCCCCAGCACTACAAATGGATTCTTTCACTCTGAAGCACAGACTAATTGTCTCTGTAACCATAGGAGGCCTGTACAACGTTGCCTGCATTTTATCTGGAAGGAAACAGAGGCATCAAGAGATGAGATAGCTGTGAAGCCACGCTCTCCACACAATGCCTACATGTCCTTTGGTGACTTGGAGAAAATGTGGATCGGAAATTTTCCTTCCTCATTTTGTAGGGCAGCTACTTACTGCAGAGCATCTCCTGAAGGGCACTATTGGCAACCGCAAAGATGTGAGGGGGAGCCTCGGATCGCCTCTTCCTGTGATAGGAAGCCATGACCTCTTTCTGATACACTGGAAGCCACTTGTAAGGGTTTATAGCCACACAGAAGAGTCCTGAATACGTCTGAGGAGAGATCAGAGTGGATTTCAGAAAATAGACTAGCTACACTCCCAGATTTGTCAGGGCTTCCCCTGTCAGGTAAGGTTAGTTGAATATTTACTTATAAGGGAACATGGAAGAGGAGAGAATTGAATCCCTGTGAAGAAGGGACTTCTAACTGAAACAGACAGAACAAGGTTAGGCTACCATCAGGATCTGGGGTTACCTCTATAGCCCTAGGGTATCTGATAACTGCCAACACATCTGACACACAGCTTTTGCAGACAGTGAGAACACAAAAACCAGCCTGCAGGGATTTAAGTAACCAGCCATTAGGCATTTGAGGCTAGATGGTAACCTTGCCTCAGCAAATTAGGAACCTCATATTTAGGTCATAGAGAAGGAAACATTATTTCACTTGATCAATGGAATCATTTATGTCTTTCAGAAGGACATGTGATATTGTAGTTGGTCAACAAATATTAATACCTTGATTAATATGGGGACATTGCTACTATCAAGAAGTTCCCATCAGGTCAGCTTTTCTCAAAAGTTTCTTAAGGACTGTGTGTGTGTGTGTGTGTGTGTGTGTGTGTGTGTGTGTGTGTGTCTGTGTGTCTGTGTCTATGTCTCTGTGTGTGAGATGGTGGTGGTTCTTTGGATAGACTCCAATGCCTTTCACATGATAGAAAATTGTTCTGCTACTTAGCTACAAGCCCAGTCTCGCCTGGTGTTCTTTCTGGGACCCCTTCTCAGTTTGTAAAGACTGAGAAGAAACTATTGCCCCATTTCGCCATGGATAGGGATGACTTCTTTTAAGGGATGACTTCACCTTCTTCATAGTCCTAATTCATTTCTTGCAGGCAGGACATTTTCATGTTGTCTTCAGTCCCTTCAGACAGGACCTTCTTATGTTGTCTTTGGTTCAATTTTCATATTTCAGGTGTCTTCTTCTCCCTTCAAACTTGAGTGGAGTACGTTTAACATTCTTTTCTTAGTGCCGATTCTACTTCGCCATCGTACTTCATGACTATCTTAGAACTTGCACGGACGTTGGAATTATTGTCTCTGCTAACGTTCGCAAGTGCAGCCCCTGTGCTATGGGGGTGGGGAAACCTGCAGACAGGGAGGCACACAGTGAACTGAGAAAGTGAGACCTTTGATGCACAGTGGCAAGACAAACCAGACATTAAAAAAAAAAACCCACTTCCAAATCAACCTTCTGCACCCACAATGCTCTGTGCGCTTTTCTTCCTGGATTTATTTTTAAATCCATAATTGTAACCACACTGCAATCATAAATCATCGAAATTACTGTGGAAGATCCAGTAGTTTTGGAGAATGAGACAGTAGTTTTGGAAAATTTGTTCAGAATAGCATAACATATCTAGAGGCCTAATCAAATTGTTTTAGACACAATCAAGAAAAGGAAAACACATAGACTGGGAGAAAATATACAATATATCAGATAAAGAAATTGTACCCAGAAGATAAAAGGAGCTCTTACAAGTTAACAATGAATAGGCAATAAATAACTCAACTAAAAATGAACAAAGAATTTGAGAAATGTCTAACTTCAGAGAGGATGTATAGATAGCCAATAAACACATGAAAAGATTTGTGACTACATTAGTTATCAAGGATATGCAAATATCATACCAATATTCTACTTTATTCACAGGGAAAGTTACTCAGTGAGTTAACCCAGAGGACCTAGGTTTGGATTCACAGGACCCACACAAAAAGCTGGGCATGGTGGAGGAGTCCTGTGATCCCACCACAAGGAGGGCTCTCTGGACAGCCAGGATAGCAAATCAGCAATCTCCAGATCAGTGAGAAACCCTGTCTCAAAAAATAACGTGGAGAGGAATAAAAGCAAACTCTTAATATTGGCCTCAGACATCCAACTATGTACACACACACACTTACATGCTTACATTTTTATACACATACATACTGTATATGTATGTATATCTATGCATATTCTTTACTTCAACATGCATAAGAATTACTATGACAAAAAGCTAATAACATTTCTTGGTGTGGATCTAAGAAAATTGTAGTATTGTACATGGCTTAATGGAAAGTGATGCACCCTCTTTGAATTTCTGCAGTTCTCAAAATAGTAAACATAGAGTTCCCATATGACCCAATGACTCTACTCATAGATACATACACAGACAAAATGAAAACACATGATCACATAAAACTTCCTTGTGCTTGCTATTATTCATAATGGCCAAAAAAACGTGTAACTGATGTAAGTGAGCACTGATTCATGGGACCATAAGCAAGAAAAGTTATATCCATATAGAGGAATAAAAGGTATTTACATGCACCATGGCATCAATAAACTTCAAAATCAATATGCTGAATAAAAGTAGCCAGACACAAAGGGCCATTCATTGTATTTATACGCAGTGGCCATGAGAGACAAATTGACAGAGGCAGAAAGTAAGTCAATGCCTGAGACAGTAGAATGGGAAGAAGAGAAGTGACATCCAATGGACGCACTCAGGACATGGCAAATAGTCTAAAACTAGGTTATTGTTACCAGATTGATTATTGAAATACATCATAAATCATTAAAACAAATGTTATTTTCTGTTTACAATTTTTAAGACAAAGTCCTCACTTTGTAGCCCAGACTGTCTTGTACCTTCTGGCTCTCCTGCCTTGGCATCCCAAGTGTTTGGATTACAGGTATGTGTCACCATGCTTGGATGAAGTAAATACAGTAAATAGTGAAGTATATGGCACTTGGATGTTAGCTCGATAAAACTGCTTTTGTTGTTGTTGTTTTAAAGCTGGCGTCAAACAGTGATGGGGAAGAGTGGGCATTCAGATCTGCTCTTTTCTTTTCTAAGAGGTGCTGTTGCCAAGCTAAATGGCTTTAGTTTTAAGCTTTTGTTTTGAAAGTATTCAAACGCAGAAACTGTAATTTGTAAATATTCACACAGTTATGTACTAGATACATTAACTAATGTTTTCAAGATTATTTTCCCTAAGTACCTATCATGTGTCTATCTACCTATAAAACCGTCATCTATCCATCATTCTATTTATTTAAATTTTTGATGAACTGTTCATTGTAAGTTATAATTATTATGGCTCATTTTTGTGGTACTGAGGGTGAGACCCAGGTGAGACTCAGGCATGCTAGACACACATTCTGCCACTGAGCCATATCCCCAAACAACTGTCATGATTCCTGATCCTTAAATACCACAAATTCTTCCTAGAATAACAATACCCTCATATATAGAGGCCGTTTATTTTCATAGACTATTTTACCACATGTAAAAACTTACAAAAGTTTCTGAAGTTTAATACTTTTTAGTATCGACTTCACATTCACATTTCCTTGGGTGTCATAAAATGTCTTTTCAGTGTTTCTTTTTGAAGGTGGAATATTTTTATTTTACTTTTACTACTGAACATAGCACCAAGTCATGTAGAAAGGTACAAATTGCCACCTAACAAGTGTCACTAATGAAGACCATTTTAAATTTGAATTTGGCCTTTCCTGGTTACTTATGATCCTGTCAATCTGGACCAATTTCCTTCCTTAATTTTTTTTTTCATTGGCTAAATCTACCTACAAGAATAATTTTTATATACAGCCATTGATTGTTTGGAAAGCATATTAAATTATGGTTTTAAAAAGCAATATCCAGAGTTTTACAACCACAGGAGCAACGACTTGCTTTGTAAATTGTTTATATACAAATACAGCACGAGAGGGGCAACTAAATCTATTTGTTATAAGATGGGACTTTAGGCGGAACTTTCTGATACGGTGACAGAATGCGAAGTCCTACTGAAAATTGGTGGCAAACAGTGGGATCCTTGCTGTGACTATCCCTGATGATGTCATTCGAAAGCGTTTAGAACTGCTTTGTGGGAGGAGTCTGGAAAAGGTTGGCATTCTACTTACCATTGACAATTTCATGAGCAGAGACCAGTGACTTTTCCCGGCAGTCTTCAGGGGGCCAGAATGCAAATAGAAATGTTAGCACCAAAGGCTATATTGATGCATAGGACCTTTCTGAGAATTGGACTAGAGGCCACCTACTTCACACTTTAGCAAATGATTTAGCTACATGTTATCCATGACCTGAGATTTTGTGAACTGAATTTGTAAAGGTGATAAACAGACTTAGCTAATCTAACTGATAAAATTTCCAGACAGCATTTAGATTGTACCATTGTTCTTACTAGCTGCTTTAGGTCAAGATCACTATGAGAACCAAAAAAAAAAAAAAAAAAAAAAGGAATGGAGTGAAAGACTGATAAATTTGAACTATGGCTGGAAAAGAAATATGTTTGAAGGTACTACCAAGAAGGATGCAGTATGCTAAAGAGAATAGTGTCATTGGGAAGAATCCAAGTGTTTTCCACAAGAATAAAAAAGATATATTCACTGAATCTAGAATATCTGTTAAGACCCTACCCACTGCAGACTCAAAGCAGTAAGCCTACAAACTCATTTCAAAGACCATACTTTGTAAAGAGAGCTCTAGGATACCTTACTTGCATGAGCTGGCTAGTGACTTTTTTGTTTGTTTGTTTGTTTTTGTTTTTTGAGACAGGGTTTCTCTGTATAGTTTTGGTGCCTGTCCTGGATCTCGCTCTGTAGACCAGGCTGGCCTTGAACTCACAGAGATACACCTGGCTCTGCTTCCCAAGTGCTGGGATTAAAGGCCTGAGCCCACCACCACCTGGCTCTAGTGACGTTTAAGGTAACGTGGTTCTACATATACAGTTACCAGGACACTCAGAAATGGCTGCAAGCATTGTTCCACTGGGCCCATAGTTTTAGCTCCCATTAATTATAGATTTTTATCAGCATCATGTAGGGCTACTTTTGCAGCCATATCGAACACAAAATATAGCACTACTGAGGCTTCTGCCAAGATTCCATGGGGTAACCTGGGAAACTATGCAGTATGTGGCATGATCAGAGTTCCTGGGAGTATTCCATGATGAGGTGGTTAATAATGAAGTTGTGTGAATGAAGCGGAAGCCTTCAGAAAATTGGGGGTATGAAAGACATGCAATGGTAAGGGAATTTATAGAAACTGGGCACAGTCAGCCTGAGAGGGCCAGTGTGAATTAGCCAACCAATCCCTATGGGTGGGGCTGCCCAAGTGCTTGGGAATACACATTCTGCAACAAGGCAGCCTATAGGTCAGCTGTGAAGACTTAGAACTCAGTGTTTGCTCAATTAGGTTTCAGTCTTGCTTTGTTCAGATCATTACTTCACATGTCCCTCTTCCTCTGTTTTGGAACAGGAATGAGGTTTGTGTTCAGTTTTTGTTTATTTTATTTTTTTAATATAAAATGGTGATAATACCGTACATAAATAGGGCTAACCTGTGACATCAGTTATTTAAAATATAAAATTACTTTAAAATTTTTTGACAAGGACTCACGGTGAAGAATTCAGTTTGAGCATTTAGTAGAGACTTTGGATTGGACTTTTACAAAGTGCTACAATAGTATTGGCTTGAGGGACCAAATGCACTCTTTCCTGTGAGGTGAACACAAGTCTTCAGGGAAGAGGCCGAATGCTGACTGCTATAATGTGGATATAGAGTATCTTCCAGAAGTCCATGTGCTAAAAGTGAGCTTGCTAGCCTGTGTTACCATTAGGAAATAGAAACTTTGGGATGTATGAGCTAGCAGGGAAAAGTTAGGCTTTGGGGGCAAGCCCTTGAATGGCATATTTAGAGTCCATCGCTCACTTTTCCTCTTTCTTAATTAATCTGTCAGCATATCTTCTGGTAACTCCCTGCTGCTGTGAAATACCATGGTCCAGTGAAATAGTCAGGTAACTATGCATTGAAACCTTCAAAGTCATTAGACAATTACCCCTCACCCCACACATGTGCTTTGATTGCCTTAGGTATTTTATGGTAAGAAGAGCTGGCTAGTATACTACTTAAGTGCTTTTAACAAGTGGCTCGATCCGTTTATTAAAATAGTGGACTTGGGCATCTGCAACAGTGACTCCAGCCTCTACTCCTGGCTCAGTACTGATGGAAACAACTTAACTATCACAGGACTGTGTGAGGCAGTGAGTGACTGGTGGATTCTCATGAGGAAATGACCCCGTGGATTCTCATGAGGAAATGACCTCATGTCTTAGAACCTCCGCTACATGGTGCTTTCCTTGCAGTGACTCTTGGTGTCTTGTAGGCATGGAAACTGGCTTTTTCAATTTCCAATTCTTTCTCTTTCCCCTCTGGTCAAGTCAGCACACACCTACAGAGACTGACCATTCTGTCTGCCGAGGATAATACCAATTATGTGACTCACCCCTTCCCATTGCACAGGTGTCTTTCCGGTATGTGAAAACCATGCCTCAAACTGTTTTGTTCCTCTGCTGGAGTGAACGACAGTGAATCATTTTGGGTAGACATTCTTCTTCTTCTAATGAAAAAAAAATCTATATTTCATGTGAGAATAGTAATTTGTTGTTTAATCTCTAAAAGACTCCAGCTTCTTCTCTGGAACCCTGGATTTCTAGCTTTCATTCTGGATCCCACTATAAGGTATTGAGTTTCTTTTTCATATTTATTTTCTCACTTAGTTATCATGTCCTTTGAAGATGATGGACAGCATGAGTGATATTAGCCCCATTTCACAGGTAAGGACACTGATACCTCAGTAAAGTGAAATAGTCTCTGCTCTCATTAGAGAGGGGCTGTGAACGCAAGAGAACATACTGAAACTATGTATGACCTCAGAGCTCCAGGGCAAACACTGATTATCATCACACGGTTTTCATCTGGCCTGAGTTCAAAGCCATGAACTCTGTCGTCTGCTAGTCCTAGTGGATAAACAATTTTATGTGACTTTCATCTTTTTTTGATGCCAGTCCGTTTCTATAAGAAAGGATTGTAGACAAAAAAAAAAATTATGTGAATTGCAGTACTTTAAGTAATTATTTGCAGAGCCGATTCCACTAAATGAATCATTCATTTATCTCTAATACCTGGCCCTATTTTGCTGTTCTCCCTGGCCTGGCTATCACCGGTTTGTCTTAGTTACCTAACTACCTGTGACACGCCTCTGCATGTCCACATCGAACCTCAGGGATTGTTCGGTTGTTATATTTGATTCGATGGATTATAATTAACTACACTGAAATCCAATCACACCAATGAAACCCAGTGACTGGAAACTGGGAACTGATCCAAGACTGGTTGGTCTGCGATGGAAACACAATGTCCTACATAACTGGCTTGAATTATAATTGGTCACATTAAAGTCTAATGTTGTCTAATTCTGAATACCAGAACAACATTCAGATTTTATGGTGCACTGCTGACTAATTTTGGAATTAAGACCCACAGTAACCTGATGCTAGCTCACACTGTAAATCTCACTTCCAAATTCCCAATTAGCTGAAGTTGGGCATGCAGCCTGGGTGTGTAAAAGGAATGAGGAGTAGCATTTATTTAGAGATTTTAATGGAGAAGTTGTTCTTCTTCTCTAGGCTAAATCACTGCAAGCCTCTAGCCTTCCCTGTAAATACCAAGAAACTAGGAATTTCAAGAACCTTTTCTGAGCATCTTTTCCTTACTATTGGCTGAGAGACCCTGCTGACCTGGAGAGCACCAGGTCTTGTTCCAATGTCAAGTTCCATTGAGAAAATCTGAGAGGCCCAGAGATGAGTTTTCATGCTCTGGTCTTTCCAACATCGTTTCCTTTCTTCTTCCTGATGGCATTAGAGCCTCACACACTGGATAGATTGTGGTCCCCTCTCTCTTCTGTATGTGCACTGGAAACTGAGAGGTTACAGAGGAAGGGGTTATGAGGCTGTTCCTGGAGTTCTATTGAAACAGCAGTTCCTGAAAGAGAACATGTGTGACTTAAGACCTAGCCCTTTGCCTAGCCATCCTAATTTTCTTTAAAGTACAGTTCCTACACTGAATCCTTTGAGCTCCTCGTCTGTTCACGGAGATTCACAGAGGCTGCCTGCACCCTCAGCAGTGAAGTTAGACACAGAACTGATGGCTCCCCCTAACTTGTCAAATATCTTTATTGCCACTTTGTGGTAGTGAAAGGGAATGATGGCAGAAGCAGTCACCAATCTCACCACCAAAGGCCGTGTCTCGCAGAAGAAGCAGTTCTGAGGAAGACTACAGCTTCTCCAAGCTCTCACAGACCCACCCTGCTCAAATGGAGCCACTTAAAGGGCAGAAATCATGTTGAACTGAAAGAATTCGCTGCAAAAATGGGCAAATTTGAACTTCCTACAGATGAGTATTCAGACGCAGGCATAGGATTTGTAAGCATTTTAAAATTAACAATATTAGGAGATATTGGA
>CABHPP010142974.1:31921-80831 GCA_902168425.1 Peromyscus attwateri | reverse complement strand
TGGTGACTCACCAAACTGCTTTGTTGGACACCTAATGAGGATTCCCTTTGGAAACTCTTCATAACAATTGATGACCTAGAAGTAGAGCCTACAAAGTAGGAAAGAGCTATCAGGAGCCAACTGTATGAGAATGAAGCAAACGAAATCTGAGGAGAAAAGCTTGGCAAGAAGGTGATCTCAGCTGTAGATTACCAGATAGATCCTGCTGAAAGCTCCAGAGATAAAATTGTGGGGAATTAGGCTAGATTAAGGAATAGGGCTGGCCTTGGTAGCTCATGCTAAATCAATGTCTGGTCTTCCATAAGTGGGGTATGTCATGTGTGATGGGCTCACACATGATCAGAAGTAATTTCTTGGAGAGGTAGCATGACATTTGGACTCGGAGGTTGTATATACTTATCAGGAATTACTTCCTGGACAGACTCCCAAGAGTATCTACTTCACTTTGAAGGCAATTTAGTGTAAATGGGGTTAGGAAACAATGTTCTATATAAACATAAGAGGGATGACTAAGCCTGAGGACATGCTGACTATAAATTAAAAAATTAGCAAAAGTAAGCAAACTAGTGCAGAACCTAGATAAGCAGGTCAAACACATAGATAATGATTTCTACATGAATATGTGGACAAGCATAGGCAAAGGCTACTCAGTGTTCATCTTTGTCCTCAGTGAGAGGCTACACTTTTAGAATTATTCTTTTGGAACTATAAAGGATGCTGGAGTGAGGTGATGATTCAGGACTCCATAAAATTTTGGCAAGGTTTGTTGGGTTGACAACTCTATGAAGGATTCTTTCCAGGCAATTCATGTGGTCTAACTCTGCTCATGTGAAAGTGACCCAAGGATGTTGGGAGCCTGAACAGAATGCTTTATCTCCTGGGAAAAGAGCCAGTATTTCCTTGTCATACTGAGTGATGATGTGCTAGCTTTATTCCTCCAAACACCTGATACAAGAAAGAGGTGACTTCCCTTAGAAATACCCATGTATCTGATCCCAGTACTCAACCTAATGCACTCACTAAGACTCCTATTTAGCTTTCTTCTTTCTACTTAGTTTCAACCATTTAAAGAGGAGAGCCTCACCTTGCTGAATACTCAATCATCAACAAATATTTGTCAAATGAATTAGTATTGGGTTAAATTCTCTGCTCTGAAGCTACCTGCATGGATCTGTTTGTACAGCTATAACAGAGTAGCTAAGACTGGATAACTTACAAAGAATAGAAACATATTTAGCTTATGATTTAGAGACTGGGAACTCCAAAATCATTGAGCCAGCTGAGGGTAATCTACTGAACCATAACAGGGTAAACATAATACTGGTGGGAGAGCAAGAGACAGGAGGGACCAAAAGCATCCTTCATACGATCTCATTTTTTTTGTAACACTGTTACAATTGCATTAGCCTATGTATAAAGTCAGAGCCCTTAAAGGTCTCACCTCTTAACAATGTTACACTGGGAATTAAGTTTGTGACACAGTGGGAGATGTGTCCCTGGGAGACCATAGTACCACTCATCTCTACTCTGTTCCCTAAGGTGAAAGCCTAGAATTTTCCAGGTAGATTCTTGCCAACAGGAAAATGCAAGAGGAACTGGAGGTCTAGAAGCAGTGGGAGGCAAGGAGAGATCTTTTCACCCATTTGCTGCCATGCTACTCTGTGGAGTCCCAGACAGTATTTTAATAGTGCCAGTAGTTAAGTTGGGTTCTTAGCTTCCTTCTTTCCTTTGCTCTTCCTCTCTTTCCTCCTTTCTCATTGTCTTCTCAGAGGACCAGCACCAGCTAGGTAATCCACCTTTCTCATAGGTTTGCATCCTAGGTCTGTTGACCTCATCCCAGTTTCCAGGTTCTATCAGAACTCCAATTTCCTTTTTTGTCTTCATAGCCTTTAAGGTGGGACCTATTTCCTAGAGTTACTGCTTCAGTACTTGCTTTCCTCCAGTATCTACATAATTCTATTCTCTTTGTTATGTGGCCTTAGTTTTTCTCACTGGACACTGGTTCTGACATTATTAGAGACAATGAACATGTTGAGTAATTACTCCACATTTATATATCTTGAACATATTGGGAAAAAAAAGTCATCCCTTAGTATCCATGGAACTTGATTCCAAGATCTTTTTTGGATGTCCAAATCCATGGATACTGAAGATTACATGGCATAGCACTTGAGTATAATTCACATTCATCCTCCCATGTACTCAAAATAACTTTAATACTTAATGCAATGAAATACCAGAAAAATAGTTGTTATGCTGTTCAAGGAAAAATGACAAACATTCTTTACGTGTTCAGATGCATGTTTTTCTTGAAGCTGGCTGAAGCAACAGTTATGGAGGGCAGACTGTAGACTGTTGCCAGTCAGCTTGCCTTAGAAGTCTAACTTATTGTTTATGCTGGTTCAAAAATTTTAATTTGTACATAATAAAATTCACTTTTTTGTGCATGATTCTATGAGTTTAGATGAATATAGCTGTGTGACCTTTATCATTAAGGTTTAGAATAGCATCATCTCCCCCCCCACACACACACACACTGCAAGCTCCCCAAAGCTCCACTCTGGTTCATTCTTCCTCCCCTACATCTTGATAACTCCTTATCATTCTCTAGTCTTATAATTATCATTTTGAATCTGCCATCTTTTTTCTTTAGCGTACTTCAAATGAGATTCATTTCTGCTTTTATCTGAGAAATCTATTCACTTTCTGTTCTTAAGCAATATTCCATTGAATGAGTGTACAGTAGCTTTCCTATTCTTTCAGAAAATGAGAGACATCTGAGTTGTTTCTTATTTTAGGCACCCACAAACTAAGCAGGTATAAACATTCACATGATGTTTTTATGTGGTCATATATTTTTGTTTTTCTTAGATAATTGCTTAGATGTGGGAAGTCTGTATCTAGTGGTAACTGTATATTTAGCTTTATAAGAAATGGTGTAAAGCTGTTTCAAGGGGCTGAATCTTTGTGCATCCCTCCCAGCAGTGTGTGAGAACTTCAGTGGCTCCTCATCCATCTCTGCATTTGGCATTATTGTGAGTTTCTTTGTGTAGTCATTGAAAAGGGAATAGAATGATGTGGTACCTCTTTGTGGTCTTGGGCTTTAGTTTCTTCCTCTGTAAAGTAGAGATATTGACAGCATATCCACATGAAAAGGATTGCTGTACAAATTAAATGAATTAATAGATGTCACGTACCTATGTGTTGGTTGTCATTGCTGTTATCTTTCTGAGAGCTAAGTCACCCTTCTTAGCTACTTGATGCTCACATTTGCCAGAAAACAAAGCTGAGAGGTCAGCCCACAGGCTACAGGCAGTAAACCCTGAAGCCTTCTACTTTACATCTTCAGTCTCCTCAAACTGTTACACCACACTTCATTTTAGTAAGCCATTCCATATATAATGCAATGCCCGTCCTGACTGTGCCAAAGTCCAATTTTAAAGGCCACATTTGAACTTCAGTGATTAAAGATAGCTTTGAATTAGACTGGAGTCTCATCTCCATCAAACAATACACTTTTTAATAGCAACACAGCTTGTGATGTATGCTCTCTGGCTTAGATCTGCAGTGTGAGCTGCATCATCAACATTAAGATGAAATTACTCTGCAATCACAAACATGCAGCTCCAAGTTGAAGCTACTGCACAAGCAAACCTCCTTTATCCTGCACTAGGCACCTCAAGCCCAAATATACAGCCTTTACTCCCTCTAGTGGCGCATTTAGAAAGCTGCCTCAAGTATCACAGAGGCCTACTTGCCTATTGAAATCTAGGGAAACAAAACAGTTTTACACAGGAGCTGGGAGAGTCATAAGAGTTGTTTATTACTGACTGAATGAAAAAGAGCTTGCATTTCACTTATATAAAGTGAGACTGTTGCTAAAATGACAAGCTGGAACTCAGCCGTAGGAATTCTGTGAATTATCCTTACTTGGCACTTCATTTTTTATTAAAAAAACAATAAACAAAGGTCTACAGACCCTGGCAGTGATGAATTTTGATTCCAGATGGCCTTTTGGGGGACATGAACCTCCTCTCCTCTCTGCTCTTGCCATTTGCAGGTTTGGAAGCCCTGGGGCCAAATAATGATGCTAACTGCAACGGTGAAGAGTCCTCCTGAATTCATATCCACCTGGCTCCTCACTGCATGACCTCCCTTGGATATAGGATCTTTACAGGTGAAATTATTGAGGCCATAGTGGACTAGGTGAGCCCTTGATCTCATAGTGAGTGATGCCATTAAAATATGAGTTGTGGACACACAAGTAGAATGTAGAGAAGCAGTCTGTGACAACAGAGGCAGATAGGAGTGACACATCTACGAGCCAATGAATGCCATGCAGAGGGCTGTTTGGCAACACTAGGCCCTGGAGAGATGTCTGGAATATACTCTCACTCTCCAGAATGAACCAGCTCAGGCAATACCCTTGATTTTAGACTTCTGGCTTTTGAACTATGAAAGAAATGTTCTGCTGTTTAGACATTTTACTTTGTGGTTATTTGTTCCAGTAACCCAGGAGTGAGCATACTTATTCCAATGCATAAGAACAATGGCTCTTCATGATTACAATTGTTCCATATAAATTCATTCATCTAATTCCCTCCACATCATTGAGATATAGGTACTATTATCACACCCATTTTACAGACAAGCAAAACTGTTGCAGAGAAGTGAAGTCATCTGCCTAAGGGAGTGACTGGTGCTTGCTTGTCTTTTAGGTGAGCTTAACATGTCTTCTAAGATCCATTCAAGGCTGTTCTATCTTTTCTCCATTTCACCTATAGCTTTAATTTTGTATCATTGACAAATGTCACATACTATAAGCTACATAACTCTTAAGTGAACAATATCATAATTTTTTTCATGTGACAACCCTTAGAGCACATGACACATTCCTTCCCAGCTGACATGCTTTGAAGACATTTAAAATTAAATGCTATGAAGAGCAATAGAAGCTCTCTATAAAACATTCAGAAAGTGCACATCAATATCAGTTGAAAATTTCTTACACTATCCTTTATCCTATATAAAGAGGTAATTTTTGCCAATGAATGGACTATCCTTTGAGCTGTTCCTATGTGATATTTGCATTTATGTATGTGCATAAATGGCTAAGTGCCCACATGAACAAACTCATACAAACAATTTTTCTAGTGTGCCATAATTTTATAAATATCTTCCCAGAGCTTGCTATTTTTTTAACCTAATAAAAAGCCCTGCCATCTTTTATTTTCTGTTCATATAGATATACGTGGTAACAGTGGCGCTTTGACTGCTATCAATAATTTCTACTTCAGTGTGAAATATGTTCCCAAATGAAGACAACTTTGAGTGTGAAGAGAAAGTGAAACCTGATGCTGTAGATCAGTGTTAGAGCACCTGTCTCCGGTGTACAAGAGCTTGCATTTGATTCCAAATACTTGGAAGATGGAGCCCATATTCCCATAGCCTTTCTCTATCTCATTCCTTTCCTTTACAGTCTCATTGCCAGAAGTACCTAAGAGAAGCTCTATATTTAGTAGGATCCATTGCACCTCGCAGTGGGGGTTGGGGTGTACTGTGTTTGGAAGACAACAGGAGACAGAGATTCATATTCTGGCCCACATGCTCCTTGAACTGGGGCAGGAGTGTTTGTGTCAGGTTGTGGCTTACGTATATCTGTGGCTGAAGAGGTCCCAGGCTCTTAGAAAGTGAGGTGTGAGAAATCCACTTATCAGGAAGTACCAAGGTTACGTGATATGTCCCTAGAGCTAATGTGGCAGTGGCTTACTGACCTCAGATCACTACAGAACTTTTGTGGCATGACAGCTCACAGCAGGGTCAGCAGCTTCCTTGCTGGGGCTGAGGAAGTGGCTGTGTTGGGAGACTCATTCTGGGTTTTGTCTGGGAGCCTGGTTACCTTCCTCCCAATGAGTTTGCAAGCACCTGTGCCCCCGTGGTAGATTTCTTTCTATCGGAAACAGGTGGCTTCTTACATCTGCAGTGGCACCACTATTGAATAAAGGGGCTGGGAGAAGGACAGAGAAGGGCAAAAACTAGAAGATTTTCACACTGGAAGAGCACTTCTGAATTATTCACATCCATTAATGGAAATGAATCATTTCAATTCATTAATCGATAATGAAATGAATAATAAGCAACAGAGGGTGACCTAAAACATTTCTATTTGGATTTTAATATTGCATATGAACTTCTAATTTAATGTGATGGTTAATGCCCCAGGAGTTCATATTACTGCTGAGAAATCATGAAGCCACACTGAGAATGGGTGACATCCTCTCTTTCAGTCCTCACTGAACTTCTTTCTGTATAAGGGTGACTAAACTCATCCCCAACTCTACGCTCTATAGGGCTATAGCGACATTTTCAACCAACATGGAGCCCCTGTTTTGGCATGAATGAGGTCAGTGATTAGTGTGATGGCTAAATGTAACTGTTGACTTGATTGGATTGAGAAATGCCTAGCAGGTAAGTGAAGCACACCTCTGGATGTGTCTGTGATGGCATTTACGGAGATGACTAGATGTATTGATATTTTATTTGTGCTCTAATAAATAAAGCTTGCCTGGATCAGAGGGAAAAGCCAGCCATTATATTAAACAGAAGTCAGGCAATGGTAGCACATGCCTTTAATCCTATCACTTGGCAGGCAAGGATCTATCTGGATCTCTGTGAGTTCAAGGCCACACTGGGGAACAGAGCCAGGCATGGTGACACACGCCTTTAATCCCAGCACCAACCATAGAGGTCTGGAAGTCTGTACAGGCAGACAGGAAGTGACAGAGCTGGACAGGAAGAGGAAGTGATGTAGCTGGGCTGAGAGAGCGAATGAGAGAACAAAACAGAAAGGCATATAGGCGTGGGTATACAGGAGTAGGACTCTTTGGAAGCTGTGTAGTTGGTGAGGTGAGGTTAGCTGTGGCTTTCTCTATTTCCTTGATCTCTCAGGTTTTCACCCCTGTATCTGGCTCTGTGTTTTTTTTATTTAATAAGACCATTTAGAAATTTGTCTACAACTAGACAGTGAAAGCTCTTTTCGAGAGGTGGATTAATCACTTGATGAATTCACAATATTATGGCATTATTAAAAGGCGGCGAAAGGCAGGAAGCAGAACCTAGTTAGAGGGAGTTGGTCACTGGGAGCATGTCACTGGGAGCTCTACCTGCCCTGGTCTGTCCCTGTATCCCTTTGCTCTTCTTCCTAGTTGCCATGATATGAGCTGCTCTGGTCTGTCATATCCTTCCTGCCAAGACAGACTGCCTGATGCCTTTAACACCATGAGCCAAGGCAAACAATTGGTTTTCTGTTGTTGAAAGTATAGGGGTTATCATTATTGGTCAACCTAGTCTTGCTACTGTGTGTGTGTGTGTGTGTGTGTGTGTGTGTGTGTGTGTGTGTGTTTTCATGTGCATGTAGAGGCCAAAAGTCAACCTCAGGTGTTGTTCATCAAGCATCATCTACCTGTATTTTGTTTGTTTGTTTGTTTTGAGACAGGATCACTCACTTGGCCTGTTACTTGTCCACTGGAGAAAAGTGACAAGGGCATGTCCTGGTATGTTTTTGTCAACTTCATACAAACCTAGGTCTATCTAAGAGGGGCTCTTAATTAAGAAAATGTCTCCATAAGATTGGCCTGTAGGCAAGTCTGTGTCATATCGCTTTGATCAATGATTGATGTGGGAGGGCCCCTGCTCATTGTGGTGTTACCACCACTAGTCAGGTGGTCTTGGATGGTATAAGAAAGCAGACTGAGCCAGTAGGCAGCATTCCTCTATGGCCTCTGCATCAGCTCCTGCCTCCAGGCTCCTGTTCTGTTTGAGTTCATGCCCTGACTTTAATCAGCAATGAAGTGTGACTTGAGAGTAGCAATATGAAATACCTTTTCGTTCTCAAGTTGGTTAGTCATGGCATTCTATTACAGCAATAGAAACCCTAACTAAGACAGGGCGGGCTCTCACAGGAGCCACCCCAGGACAAAGGGCTGCTCCCTTACCACAGCTGGGACACAGAGACAGGTCTATTTCATGAAATAGAATGATCCTCTGACTGTTGACTTGGGCGCAAGAACTACCCCATTGACTTTGGCAAAAATTTCTTAGCTATGTACTGTAATCCAAAACGTTCCCCATTCAGTCTATATTCCTTTTTTCTCCACATGACTAAGACCTGAGAGTCTATCTAAACAGCTCTATTTCTAACCTTACATATTTCCCTTTAAGTGTCTTACATGTCATATTCTGTTTTCCTTGGAGCTCCGCAACTCATCTAATTTCCTTGTCTTCCTGTCTCCCTCTTCCTACCTTGAAGTTTCCTCTGATTACCTTCCAAACACCCCACTTACACAGCTGTGTCCTGGGGCTTTTCTTTCATGCTGTATTTAAGAAGCAAGCCCAGGCCGACCAATATTAGAATCTCCTATACTTTCATTAACATAATTTTTGTATTTTTCGTTTGTAAAAAGCAAAAGTAATAGCAGCTCAGGTTATAGTTTTATATTATTTCCCATAGTCTCAGTTGTAGGGACTTGTACAAATGTATAAGACATGTCCACTGTCATCTTCTTATATGAATTATCAAAAATTATTGTAGTGGGCTTGAAAATTGATCTCTACATTATTTCAAATAGATGGAACAATCCACTGTCAGTAATTGCCTTGCATGAAAATCTCTTTATGGAGCAGAAATCGTAAGAATATTCCACCTACGCAGACTCTTTGTAAACAATTCTCTCAGGAAACTCATGATTCTTTTCCCCTCTGAACATTCATAGAACCCTGATCTAACTACAGACATCCTGTCAAACTGGCCCAAGTAGTTCATGAGCTTAACCACAGTATGTCATTTTCTAGTGACATGTTTTTGAGCTTTAATATTATACTGTGCTATGCCAAGTGCTTAAATGAGCTAAAACATAGTTGTCCAGGAAATACTTCTTGATGGTATTTACAATTTCTAAATAAAAAAGACTTTGGAAAGCTAGGCCTGGTATCTGTAACACTAGCTATTTGGGAAGGTGAGGCAAGAGGACTGCAAATTCAGTACCAACCAGGGTTACAGCAAAAGTTCAAGGCCAGCCTGAGCAACTTACTGAAAATCTATCTCAAAAATGGAAAAAAAACCAAAAAGAAGTGGTTAGAGGTATAAGTCAGTAATAGAGTTCAATCTCCTCCAGCAGTACCTACCCTCAAATATGAACTGAAATTTATGAAAAATATAAATATCAATGTATTATCTAATATTAAACTGATAAATTTTGAAAGTATTAATGATTTTTCAAGCATTTGTCATCCTACTTTAGATCCAAAAATAGCACTTTTTTCTTTCTAGGTAAGAACTAAACATTCATCTATATGATTGTGGGAGAATTATAAATTTTAAAATAGCTAGATTTTCATGCCATTGGCTTCTCCTTGGGGAAGTGATTACATCCTTAAGAACCATAAATATTCACTCCATTAGGAGTGACAGGGTAGTGTGCACATGTGCACATGCATGCTCATATGCCTATATTTGCTGGTGTATACTTCCTTCCCTGTTTGTGAAGAGGGATGTGGGCTAGAGAATTACAGTTTCATCACTTGTGCTTGGATATATTCATCACCTTTAAATAACAATTCTTCTAGTCCCATATCCTCAACTGGGACTTAGTTGGGTATTCTATGTTGGTTCTTAGTCCCTAAAGGAAGCACATTATTACAACAGAAACAGACTGACTTAGGAGGGAAAAGCTGAGTGACTGACATTTTGTCCATCAATGCCCTGAACTGGAAGAGGTCATGGAGTGAGAGTTACAACTTTGTCCTTTGAATGTTTCCCAATATAAGTATATTGTTTTATAACAGTGTTGAATAGATGTTATTAATTAACAGTAACCCCAACATGATTTTTTAAACCCGTGGGATGGTTGAACATAAAGGTGTCTTAGCTTCAGTAGTCCTTGTTTTTATTAACATGGAAACTGAGGATTTGTGGGAGTTTGTTGTGAGGATAAAAGATTTTGCCCTAAACGTTTTGGTTCAGTACCCGAAGCTTGTGGACCAAACAGAGAAGACAGTAATAAGTTAAAGTGTACAACTTTTATTGATGTTTTAATATGTACAAGAGTTTCACAGTAAAGAAGTGAAACCTTAAAGAAGGCATTCCACTGGAAATTCACATACCATTTCAACAAAATAAACTGGAGAGCAAGTTTAACAAAACAAAAGGCTGCAGACTTCTAGGGTTGAGACAAAGTAAGAAAGTAACTAGGAATCTATGGAGAAGATTAATAGAAGACAAGTATTTTAGTAGGCTGTGTTGTGCAGATTCATTCTGGTAGGAACACTCATCGTGGGTGGAAAAGGCAAGTCTTCATGGTATCAGGAGCACTTTCCTTAAAGAAAAGCATGTGCCTCATATATAATAGGTAGATGTGGGGAAGACAGGCACCTTTTCCTATGACTGTTATTTCTCAATTGCTGTTCACTCAAAATAACCCTTATACCAAAGTGACCTATTTTAAATTGATGCATTTGATCTTCAATTTCAAGGATGTTGGGAGATACAAAGTGAACTAAATAATCAATAGGCTAGTACACAGATAATCTGATTCAAACTTCATAATTAAGGAGAAAAGGGAAGATCTTACTCACCTTGAGAGCATAAGAAATGTGTGAGATAGTTGCATTAGGAGTATATTTCATTGTGTAAACTATGGGAAAGAAATAGGAAACCAAATGTCATGGTTAAAAGTGAAGGTTGTATGAATTTTAAAGATGAAATAAGGGTTGAGATGAGTTAAAGGATTTGTCCACAGTAATCTACATAGACAGAATAACTGGCTACACACATTCATTATTCATACATATCCATTAGAGAAGGCCTCCAGCTTCAAGGTTCAGAAATCTCAACTCAAAAGGACTGAACGGTAAAAGGTTGATCTCTCTTAAGGAGTATTTCTGAGGAGTGACACCAGAGACAATACATTCAGTAGCTCCATTAAGGAGCAGATCTCACTCTTTTTCAGCTCCCTGAATTTGAGCAAATCTCCAGGTTAATCATTCTGTGTTGCTCAGATGACTTTCAGTTGCATGCATTATTTGCAAATAAGTAACTGTTTATTGAAAAGAACTGAGCCTATTCACCCTGGGGTTATTTCTGTAGTCCGTAAAAAGCCTTCCCAAAAGATTCCTCCCGGACTCCTCATGCATTATCAGGGATGAGGTCAACACTTCAATCCTTACTGTTCTTTAGGTCTTGAAAAGGGGAGTTATCTGCCCTGCATCCACGGTCTTACAACTGGTAAGTGCTGAAAAGAACTGAAACAATGAATCTAAAATCCATTACCTAGAGACGGTGGGATCCAATGTAAAGTTATCCCCCAAGTCTGATGACACATTCAGCAAAAGCAGCTGGAAATAAAATCGATGTTTCAAATGTTGGGTCTGAGTTGCTGAAGACTGTGCTAGACTGTCATCAAGAAAACACCAACCGCCTTTCTCTGCAGAATCACCATGGCGGCTGGGACCCTGTACACATATCCTGAAAACTGGAGAGCCTTCAAGGCTCTCATTGCTGCTCAGTACAGTGGGGCTCAGGTCCGCGTGCTCTCCGCACCACCCTACTTCCACTTTGGCCAAACCAACCGCACCCCTGAATTTTTCAGAAAATTCCCAGCTGGCAAGGTTCCAGCATTTGAGGGTGATGACGGATTCTGTGTGTTTGAGAGCAATGCCATCGCCTATTACGTAAGCAATGAGAACCTGCGGGGAAGTACTCCAGAGGCAGCAGCTCAGGTGGTGCAGTGGGTGAGCTTTGCTGACAGTGACATTGTTCCTCCAGCCAGCACCTGGGTGTTCCCCACCTTGGGCATCATGCACCACAACAAACAGGCCACTGAAAATGCAAAAGAGGAGGTAAGGCGAATCCTGGGGCTGCTGGACACTCATTTGAAGACAAGGACTTTTTTTTTTTTTTTTTGGTTTTTCAAGACAGGGTTTCTCTGTGTAGCTTTGCGCCTTTCCTGGAGCTCACTTGGTAGCCCAGGCTGGCCTCGAACTCACAGAGATCCGCCTGCCTCTGCCTCCCGAGTGCTGGGATTAAAGGCGTGCGCCACCACCGCCCGGCTGACTTTTTTGGCGGGTGAGCGAGTGACACTGGCTGATATCCCAGTTGTCTGCACCCTTCTGTGGCTCTACAAACAGGTCTTAGAGCCTTCTTTTCGCCAGGCCTTCCCCAATACCAACCGAGATGGTTCCTCACCTGCATTAACCAGCCCCAGTTCGGGGCAGTCTTGGGAGAAATGAAGCTGTGTGAGAAGATGACCCAGTTTGATGCTAAGAAGTTTGCAGAGAGCCAGCCTAAAAAAAGATACCCCAAGGAAAGAAAAGGGCTCACGAGAAGAGAAACAGAACCCCCCGCCCCCCCCCCCCCCCCCAAGGCTGAGCGGAAAGAGGAAAAAAAGGCTGCTGCCCCAGCTTCTGAGGAGGAGATGGATGAGTGTGAGCAGGCACTGGCTGCTGAGCCCAAGGCCAAGGACCCCTTCGCTCATCTGCCCAAGAGTACCTTTGTGTTGGATGAGTTTAAGCGTAAGTACTCCAATGAGGACACCCTCTCTGTGGCGCTGCCATATTTTTGGGAGCACTTTGATAAGGAGGGCTGGCCCCTCTGGTATGCCGAGTACCGCTTCCCTGAAGAGCTCACCCAGACCTTTATGAGTTGCAACCTCATCACTGGAATGTTCCAAACTGAGGAAGAATGCCTTGGCTAGTGTCATCCTCTTCGGAACTAACAACAGCAGCTCCATTTCTGGCGTTTGGGTCTTCCGAGGCCAAGAGCTTGCTTTTCCGCTGAGTCCAGATTGGCAGGTGGACTACGAGTCATATACATGGCAGAAACTGGATCCTGGTAGTGAGGAGACCAAGACCCTGGTTCGAGAGTACTTTTCCTGGGATGGGGCCTTCCAGCATGTGGGCAAAGCCGTCCGTCAATCAAGGCAAGATCTTCAAGTGAACATGTCTTGCCGTCACCTAGCTGCCTGCACCTACCCTTCAAGGGAGATGGGGGCCATTAAAGGAAACTGAACATTGAAAAAAAAAAAAAGAAAGAAAGAAAACACCAACCTAATATTTAAGATAAATGGTATTCTTGGAGACCATGAGTAGGAGATACTTGTGGGTGATAACAGAAATTATGAATGAGAGCGTAGATGTTCTTCCAGAGGCCACCTCTCTAAAGAAAGGCCACCTTCTCTGATCCAGTTTCATCACTGGAAGGGGACCTTCTGTGATAGTCTATCTGTCATAGACAGGGTGGATGATTGCACAAGACTATCCATCTTGCTTTACTGTGCTACAGTGCCTTTCTGAAACACCTGAGAGTGGCCCTTTAATGATTATTTTGGCCTCCAAACTATATTTATCCTGGAGAAGACCTGCCATGGGTGGGGAACCCTAGAACTTTGAACATTAAAAAGATTTTTTCTCTACATCAGACTTATGAGCTGGCCTCATTCTTACATATAGACTAGTCTTGCTATCCTCATTCTTACATGTAGACTAGTCTTGATGGATTGTTTCTTTCTTGCCTGTGATCAGAACTGGAAAACTGACTAGTATTATCTTGTATGTTCTCAGATAAGGGTTGGACCATAAACTCATATTTTTTTATACCAAGGTTGGCAGCCTGATAACCTATAAACTTACCTCTCTGCCCTCCCTGCCCTTCCTCTATTGTTCGGCCATCACTGACCCTGGGGCAGGACGTTGTGGGTTGATATATGTCAAATCGAGGAGCTACTCATGGAATAGTTCGAACTTTTCTCCCGCTATATCTTCCCTGTAATCCCACTGCCTCAGTTGCAGACTAGCCATTCCCCAGGCTTTCTTCCCCCTGGGCTCAGCAGACACAAAGATTGATGGGCTGCAGGGAGATCCATAGAGCTCTGACTTCCTGGAGGACATCAATTTGGCTCCCCTTTCCCTTGGTGGTAATTGAATGTCAGGATAACAGATGGAGGATGAGGAGAAGGAATCAAAGCCTCACTTTCAGCAAGTTGGGGAAAGGATGTATAGAAGAAAGAGGGTTAAATGTCAAGATTTCAATACTTAAAATTCAAAACACTTGAGTATTTGTTTTTCTAAATATTTTGGGGAGAATTGGGCTGGTGATGAAAGTACATCTTAATTTCTCAACTCTGACTACACAAGTCTCTGTATAGAATTTGGGATAGACTGATGCCAAGAAAACACCTCCAAAACCAGTGATGAGAAACCAGAAAGAATAATGAAGCAATGATTAGAATAACTACTTAGTCATTTATTCACCATTATACATCTAAGAAAGTCAACTGCATTGTTCCATAAACACTAAAATATTTGTCCTGTCTACATTACCATACAGACTTTGGTTAATTTTATCTGAACATATCTCTCTGCCCAGAAAGGACCCTTTCTTCTAGGAAAGTACCTCTGTCCACATTTTGTTGTGTTTCAGATGAATATGCTCTGACCCATCTCTGTCTTTAGCTGCAGTAAGTCTATCTTGGAGAGCAGAGTTGCTATGGATCTCCAAAAGAATTGTGAATATGGCAATTGAGACAAACTTAAACACTTTATTCTGCTGTCTGTTTTAGACCATTTGGAAAAAAGAAACCCTTTCCCATTGTTATATATAAAAAGACTGTAAGTCTGAAAAGATAGTGGCCAGCCTGAGAATTATGTCATTGTAAAGAAAAATTTGTCACAAGGAAAGAGGAAGAGGGCCCCTGGTGTCATTTGAGTTATGAATTCAGTCAGTGAGACATCTGACTTTTCTGCTATGTGAGCTAATAGATAGCCTTTCAAAAGTCTGTTTGAGCTGGAGAACTCTCAATTAGTAGAGAAATATAACGCAGTTAACAACTTATATCAACTCCAATGTCAGATTTAATCCCAACAAACCTATGATGTACCCTCTATATTATTTCTACTCAAATCCAAGTCAGTAAAATGTTGTCAGTCTATAATGAGGACACTTTATAATATACTGTCCAAAGAGTAGCTGGTGATCTTTGTTTTTGGAGATTTAGTTATTTTTGAATTTTTTAATTTCTCATAGAAAGCACGGCAAAATCAGTACCTACAAATACTATGCATCCCTTACGTATCTTATCCAAATACTAATATCTTACCATTTCACAAATGAAGAGTTAGTATAAGCAAATCACTGTTGGCACAATACTTCAAAATAGCCTCAAATCTTATTCAAATGTCCCCACCTGTTCCACCAATGTTCTATTATTAATTGGTCCAGATTACAATTCAGGCTCACATGTTGCATTTTAGATTTATCTTAAACCACAATCCTGAACCAGTCTTTGATTTTTATGGCATTGACACTGATGTTGAAAATCTGACTAGCAATGCTACATAATTTCCTTCATTTTCGAATGTTTTTCATCAAGAAGTTCAGGTTGTACATTGTTCAGAAGACTAGTACATAAGTGATGCTGTGTCAGCAAGTATATGATATGTTAGCAGATATTTCTGAGAAGGATCAGATATTTTAGGATTTGGACACCACACATGGTCTCTGTTCTTCTTTGCATTTGTGGGTACATGTACCTGTTAAAAGTCAAAAGCTAGTTGTAGCCCTTGGGCTGAAGGTTGCATTTGATCCATGGGCCAATGGGCCTCAGGTATGGATGGAACCTTTGAAAGCATGGCAGTTCTGTAGTGGGTAGACATTCCAGCTTTGATCTGGAAGTTCCAACCCCCATTGAGGCTTCAGTAACTGTCACACCTACAAGGCTGGGCCGAGAGAGGACCCTGAAGACCCGAGATCCAGATGCACCGGCTCTCTTGGTTCCTGGACCCTGAACACTGGAGGTAGACTGAGCAGAGTTCTCCAGAGAACACCGCCAGACTGCTCTACTCCTTTCCTAGATCCTGTTACCTATTCCTTCGCTTGTGAGTTACCCCACAAAATAAACCTCCCTTTTAACTACGTGGAGTTGCCTTAATAATTTCACCAATACAGTTCATGGTATGCCTTTGCTTCAACCTCTTTCACATAATTTTTCTTCCTATTTTGTTCAGTAAAGGCTTCAAGTCACAACCTAGCACAATGATGGAACCAATAGGATGTGTGTATTTGTGAATGTATATGAGTGGCATACGCACACATAAGAATTTAAGTTGAGGATTTGGCTCACATGATTAAAGTGGCTGATGAGTTTAAAACCTGTGGGGCTGAGCTGTCAGGCTGGAGGCCCAGGGAAGAATGAACACAGTAGCTGAACTTGAAGTCTATCTGCTGGCTGAATTTCTTCTTCTTAGCACAAGATCAGTCTTTCTCAGCTGTTCTCGGCTACTTAGATGAGGCCCATCTATAGGAGAAGGCAATGTGCTTTCCTCACATTCCCCTATTTAAGTATTATTCTCATCCACCCTCACAGAAACATGCTTGACTGAGTATGTGGGGACCAGAGCCTAGTCAAGTTGACACATACACATATCCTTCATAAATCCTCACTGAAGCCTGCAGGGCCCTTCCTGGTTAGCTGGTTACTTTCCCAACCTTCTTCCTGCCACTACTTGATGGTTGTGCTTGGGTTACACCAGCAATCTCTATCAGAACCACCCAGAGGGCTTTACAGACAGATTTGGGCCAAGACCAAGAACTTGCTGTTCCAACAATTTTCCATATGTGCTGATACTGCTGAACCTGGGATTTGCACCTTTAAAACCACTGTTGTGTGAGTGCTGGCCCTTCTCAACAAACACAACATTCTCATAGCCCACAGCTTTCATCTGGACATTGTTTCTTCCAAAACGAATCCTTCTCTTGGTATCTGCACAAAGTTGAGTGTTAGAAAATGCTTAATGACACCAACTCTCTGGAAAAAAAGCTCCAATTCACAATATTTGCTAGTTTCCAGGGCACAACTCTCTCTGATTTCCAGCCACCATGCACACATATCAGCTGATGTCCCTGAAAATGAGCTTGGGAAGAGAAGTCCCCATTAGTTCTTGGGAGCCAATGTGACTTAGCTCTATGTACCACTGCCGGAATTACATCCTTATATCTCTGCTCTACGTGTTCTCCTTTGTGTGTGTGTGGGGGGGGGGGGGGCTTCTGGCTATCCCATAAATTCATCCAACTGATCTCCAACCATTTTCTCTTATTTCCAGCTATGCTTGATTTCTATTTTGAAGGTCCCATCATCTTTTACAAAGTAGTAATCTCTAAAAAGGCAAGGCTCTTTTGGTCTCAGTGTATGTTGTATCTTTGTTTCTTATAGGAATACTTGACTCAGAATAGGCCATCAATAACTATTTGTCAAATGTCTGAATAAATGGCATGAGTTTACGTATTTGTTCACTGACCCAGCTGATGCTTCCATGAGGGCAATGACTTAGTATAGTTTTATTCTTTGTATTATCTTCATACTAATATGAAAAAAAGTAATTGTGAAGATTTAATACATCAAGTAGTGATCCTAGCCTTAAAATATGTCTAGAACAATTCCTAAGAAAGAAGGGAAATTGTGGTAGGATTGTAAAAGGAGCTGTGTGCCTCCATGTAAATAAAGAGACAATCCTGGGCCCACCAGTGAAGAATAGAGACAGGAACTTTGGGACATCTTTTCTAGTTTAAGAATTCCATCAGCCAATGGGAAAGAACAAATACCTCAGGTTGAATCCCCTAGTCTAGGAGATTGTTTCCGAGAGAACCCAAATTAATTTGCATAAAGGGTGTGGTTACTGTTATAAGCTGCTTTACACTCAGTGCTTCCAGCTGAAAAACTTACAACATCCACACAAGTTATGAGCTTACAGGACTGATGGGACTAAATGCTCTAAGAATCACACCTTTCAGACTTATAGGTAGGTAAATGTCATCCAAGAAGCCCAAAGTTGGCTAGGGATCCCAAGCATCAAGAACCTGTACTTCTACCTCTTTACAAGTTAGTTTGTCAGTTGGTGTCCCAAAAAACACAAAGCTGTTAGGGAACCTGGAAGGTGTCAGCTCAAGAAATATGGGCAACTCATCTGCATATCTTTTAGTGACCTTCCAAAATGACAGCCAAGCCACCAATGCTTTGCTGTTTGCAAATGATAGAGATCTTATTTCTAGGGACGGCAGGATTGATGTGGCAGCCGCAGTGCCATTAGACCTGGAAGATGCTCCATTCTCATTACTGTCTCCTGGCAACGCAGCACCAGATGCTGCTGTGAATATTAACGATCCTCATTCATGTAACCTTTATTTCCTCCCTCTACTTTGTGAAGGCAGCAGCCAGGGACTGCTGCTATCTGCTTCTACCGTCTCCATCTCAACAAATCTTTTCTTTGCCTCTCTGCTTGCAAAAAGAAATATTAATGAGATTTTTATCTAAGGAGAGGGTTTCTAGCTGTTCTATGGAGATGCTCACTTTCCAAGCCATGTCCCATTTTCGAAGAAAGATAACAGCTCTCAGTTCTGCTGGGGCACATCTGCAATGCTTTCATTGACTTTATCTGCTGTTTGGAATATGTGATTTGTCTAATATCTTTGCTTCTTCTTGTGTGGGGTTTAGAAATAAACATGAAATTGGGCAAAAGGGAAAACCCAATATTACTAAAATCTCAGTGGGCTTCATATTCCTTATCAGCTCCCAACAACCTTAGACATAGAATAATGCATTTGGAAATGTGTTGCTCCAGACTGCCTGACATCTAGCTTTCTGGTCTCTCACGCTAATCCATAGGCTGGGAAAAGCAAAACCTGTGCAATTGCTTCGAACTGAGTTGACAGTTCCTTTAGTTCTTCTTTCTTTAGGCTGCTGGCCTTAAGCTGTTTTTGAGGGTATTTCACTATACTATACATAGTAAACTATTGCCTACTTTCCATCCCTTTCTTGATTTTTCAATATTTAGTGAGGCTCAATAACTCCCAGCTTTGTTGTTTGTATGTAGTGAGATCTCGGACAAGATGCTCAACCTTGCTGGTCTTCAGTTTTTGTCTGTAAAATACAGATAAAGAAACCTATTGCATTCCACTTGTCAGCAAACTAAATGGCCTAGTATATAATGGTCCTTATCCCAGCATCTGTACATAGTGACAACTGAATAAATGGTAGCCTGTGTGATAGATTGTTGTGATCAATGCCCTCAGTGAAACATGCCCTTGGATGTGGGCATGGCTCATGTTGGTTCTAGACTTGGCTGCTTTGTTTTTACTGATGGGGTATCAGGAAATGTGACTGAAGTAGAGGCTTGAAAGATGCTTCAGGCCCTTCCCTCTGGGAATATTGCGATATCATATGAGAAAGCCCAACTGACCTACTGTGAGAATGAAAGACTTCATGGAGAGGGCTACAATCAACCCTGAAGCTCAGTACATCTGCCCAAGCAAACCCATAAGAGATTAGAAAAACCACAAAGCCAATGAATGACAAACTCTTTTTTTTTTTTTTTTTTCTGGAGCTGAGGACCAAACCCAGGGCCTAGCGCTTGCTAGGCAAGCGCTCTACCACTGAGCTAAATCCCCAACCCCCCAATGACAAACTCTTAAGAAAAAGTAATTTTTAAGCTATTCAACTTTGGAGTCACTTGTTATGTAGCCAAGGGTAGCGCACACACACGTATACACACACATATACAAACACACACACACCAACACACACATACACACACACACACATACAAACACACACACACCAACACACACACACACACACACACCAACACACACACACACACACACCAACACACACACACACACACACACACACACACACACACACACACACATTTGATACCAGATACTTCATAAGTGTTGTGTTTCTTAAACCACATAGTACTTTCTTGGGAAGAGTAATGCTGTCTTCTACTTGGAGACACATGTGCCAGCAGATGTTCTTTGATTGTTCAGATTCTTAAAATAGTGGCTGAGGGGGAGGAGTCCAATGGGCAAAGCGGAAAGATCTTTTCATTCAAATAGAATCCATGTTAAACTTCTTAGTTCTTTTGATGTACAGTCAGAAAGCACCTCTAAGCTGAGGCAATAAACTTACAATCAGCTCAGCTCTCTTCTGATGGTGACAGTTTCCAGACTGATGTTGCTGGTCCCTATTGCTGGTCTTGCAGGTGTGCTAGGGCCAATTCCCAGATCAATGGAGGGATAGAAACGTCTGCAAGATGCTGTTGTGGATATCTCCCAGCATTCTTTTTGGTTCATTTTGAGTCTTCTGAGTTGACTTTGCCCCTCAGTGAAGAAAGTTACTTCACAATCTTAATTAGTCCCAAATTTCAAATGGTTGAGAAATATTTCTTTGAGATAAATTTTGTATGCTGTAAAGGTCTAGAAAATTCACATATCCTTACTTAGAACAGTTTATCAATCTGTCTAATTCTGATTATGAAATAATACCTGGTACAGAGATTATATTGGGATGGACCAGCATTGATTGCTTTAGGAAAGGGTTTTCCAAGAAAGTAAAATGTCAGTCATAAAAATAGTTTTAAATGTTGTAGTAGGTACATTTAGATGTATTGGAAAAAAATGACTTAATTTAAAAAAATAGCCTACTGGTCTTATAGTAGCTTGTTATGCTGTTTGGTGGATATCCCTGGAAGTCTGCTCTTTTCTGAGAGGAGCAAGATGGGTGGGGTGGATCTGGGGAGAGGGGAAGTGGGAGAGGGACTGGGGAGGAGAAGGAGGAGAGACAGCAATCAGGATGTAATATGTGAGAGAAGAATAAAAACATTAGCCTGTTCTAAACTCACTAAATTTTAATGTAATAATCAACTTAAAATAATATTTAGCTTATTTATATTTTTTTTTATTTTTGGCACCAAGTCTTCAAGATGCATGCAATTTGTATGTCCCAGTTCTGACTCTGATTTGTAGTTTTCAGCGGCCACACAGGTCTGATGGCCACCATGTTGAGCACCACAGGCCTATAGACCCAGATTGCAGGACTGCGGAGGGGAGTCACTGAGATTTTAGTACAGAGTGTATTCAGTGAGGTTGTGGGGCCATACCCACGCTCATAACCTAGTCTTAGTAATTTGAGATGCTGAGACAGGAAGATTATGCCAATTTAGGATTAAGCTAACCTAGGTCTTAAGTTCCATGATACCCTGGGCTACAGAATGAGACCCTGTATTAAAAAAAAAATTCTAAACTACAAAGCAAAAAGAAAACACAGAAATGAGATCATGTGTAAAGTTTCATGTCATCATATAAGAGCATTCAGGAATACAATATTCTTTATGCAGTTTTATCTTTCAGTAACTTAGATTTATACATACATATGTGTATGTATATAAGCACCACAGATTCACAAAACTTAACATTTGAAAGCCTGAAGGTTTAAATTTGCTTTATAGTTATATTTTTTAATAAATTAAAAATATTTATTGAAATAGGACCTCATGTAGTCCAGGTTAACCTCAAACTTACTATGTATATAAGGCTCGCTTTGACTCCTAATCCTCCTGCCTCCACCTAAATTCTGGGATTACAAAAGGGTGCCAGCCAGCTCAGTTTTTTAAAAATCTAAATTAATTAATTAATTTGTTGATTTACTTTGTGATGTTGGAGATTGAACTGTTTGCTTCTATCATGGAAGGCAAGTGGTTTACACCTGAGATACTCTTCCAGCCGTGACTGAATTATGTTTGTAAATGCATAGCTCAGTTATACCAGCTCAGAGAGTGGGTCAGGACATCTATAGTGATAGACAGGCCTTCCATGACCTGGAAAATTCCCCACCAAAAGAATAGAGACCTTCTATTCACCTCAACAGTGAACAAGTATCCTGGATGTTATACATAAGCTGCCATGTTTCAGTGAAGCATCATGGAAGTGTTGGAAATAGTGAAAAACTTACCAGAGATGTGTATGACTTGGTTTCTAAAGCCAGAAAACACCAAAACATTTGAAGGCTATTGCTAAGCTTCACTTTAATGCACCATCTAACTTTGTATTTATTTTAAAAAATGATGCTTCATCCTATGAGAGAAAAATAGCCCTTGTCCAGTACACATTGTTTGGTAAGCAGTGCATGACTATGTTTCGGCCCCAACCTAATTTCATTGGGTTTCCTTACAGACAATTTGCACATGGCCACCATGGCTACTGTCACAAATGGCACAATTTGAATGAGGATCACAATAGGCTCATAGACTAGTTTGGACAGGTTATGGTCCATTGGCTGGACTATGGTGCATTACTTGCCTTTAAAAATTAGTAAAATGAGCCAGGTGGTGGTGGAGCACGCCTTTAACACCAGTACATGGGAGGCAGAGGCAGGCAGATCTCTGTGAGTTTGAGGCCAGCCTGGGCTACAGAGTGAGTTCCAGGAAAGGCGCCAAAGCTACACAGAGAAAACCTGTCTTGAAAAATAAACAAACAAAAAATAAGTCAAATGGAGCACTTACGTTTTTGGGGAAGAAGGGGAGAGAAGAATCTTTAATGCTATTTAAAAACAATAGAACATAATTCCTGACTTATATGTTTGCAAAAAGACATTTTATTTTATCAACGTCATTTGCCCTTTCCACAGAACAATTGAATAGATCACATGTCACAAGACCTATTATTCCCCATAATTTAAAACTGGAATTTCAGCCAGGAGAAGTCAGAAAGGAAGAAATGATTTCTTGCCACTGTGTAAATGAGTTGCACAATTCCCAAGTGGAGCCATGGCCCTAGAGACCAGGAAAACACACACCTTTGCAAAGCAAGCAGAGAAGTGCTCTGAAATTATATGTAGTCCATTTTCTCTGTCTTTGATTATGGATTGAACACTTCCCCAGAGTGGCAAAAACAGAGGAAGTATGCATCCTCACATATCTGAGCAGGTGGCATATGGAAACTCAATGAACAGATGATAAAAATATATACCCATAATATTGACACTTATTGGTATAAAGAGAATTCTGAAAGTCTATTTGACCTTGATGATGAAGAGACAATCATTTGGCTTCATTTTTCTAATTTAAACACAGGGAAAACTTGTTCCTTAGCTTCAGAAAGAATTTTAGAACTATCAAGGCACTTCCTGCAATTGTGTGGCTGCTTTTAGCAAAAATAACAGGTCAGGAAATCTTTGTTTTCTTATGCCATTTCTGGAATGGTAAAAAAAAAAAAAAAACATAGTAAAAATAGTAAATGCTTTTCAGTCCATCATAATTCAATAGCTCCCTTCAGCCTAGTTCTCCTTGTCACAACCTGCAGTCATAATCTGGGTTCACCCAGAGAAATCAGTAGAGACAAGTTGCTTTTTTATCTAACTTTGCTCTCAAGAATTCAAACCAGCTTCAATTTTAGCTTTGGTATGTGGTAGACTCTATCAGTGGCCTGCCTAGTTCCTACTGCATGTGAGTGTCCTCTCCCACTGAGAGTACCCTTAGAGGGTCACTGTGTTGTCCCCTGGCCTCCTCTCCTCCTACGGTTGGACTGAGACACTTCCAGTTTCACACCACTGGGAGTCAGCTGGTGATGGATGAAGTTAAGTACCATAAGTTCATTGCCTCTGGAGAGGACAGTTAGGGATCACTCTCTAGACTCCCTATTCTCCTAAAGGCCTGCAGAGATGGGCTGCTAGATAAACATAGCCCCGGTTTTTTATATTTTTGTCTTCAGATAAACAACAGGTAATTTTTATAAGTATACTCTAAATATTGCTTGGAACTCTCTCAAACTAAAATATTACAGGTTGTTCAGCAGGAATTAAAATTTAACAAGACAGCTTATAATTTTATTTGCAAAATTTGGTAACCCCACCCTAAAGGGCTTGCTTGTATCCAGCAGCTCATAGGGGCTACCCAACATCAACTGATACCCTACACTGTGCCCTGGAATCCTTGTCTTGGGTTCTGTTCCTGAGAATGTTGGCATAAAATATGGAAATATTGGTAAAATTCTTGACTTGATGATTTCTGATTCCTCTGAGGTAACCATTTCCTTAAAGAACAAATTCTGTGATTTCTGTCATATCTGGAGCCCTAACTTACTCACAATATTTCTCACATTAAAAAAAAAAAAGGTCAATAAGAAGCTGGAGAGATGGTTAAATCTTTGGTAACGTATCTGTTGCACAACCATGAGTTCAATATCCATAATATAAAAGCTAAATGGGGTGGTATATATCTGTAATCTCTGGGAAGCCAGAGATAGGCAGATCCCTGGAGCCCACTAACCTGCCAGTCTAGCCAAATCAAAGATCTCCAGGTCCACTGAAAGACCTTGTTTAAAAAAAAGAAAACTACCTTCACACACATACCTATATGCACTAACACCAATATGTACAAACACCACACATACAATTCACAAAAAATGACCAATAGTGTTAAATTTAATTGCACATAGACACAAAACTGATATACTTGATAATTTTACAAGTAAAAAGTCATGTGGTTGCTTAATTTATACTGAAGTGTAATAAAGTAGGCACTTTATTACCTCATTCATTTTTAAAATTCAATGAACAAAACTCAATGTAATCATGTCTTAAGAATATCTTGGAGCGAGTCCCAACCTCATAAACCCTCAGTACATAGACAAAGTACAGGACCTTGGAGAATCTTGCTGAGTGTCCCTGGAGCACAGAGAGCAGGAGCTAAGAAAGATGGAAGCGGGGAGTGGTGAGAGCTCTGTTTTCCCCAAACACTTCCTCTGTTGGGTGTGAGCAGATGACTATGACATATGACTGTGTCCAGAAAATGTGTGGTACTGTTGGAATTTTGGTGAGAGCCAGAAGGCCCGCTTGTCAAACTTGTCAAAGATGCTGTTACTTAACCTCAAGAATCTTCCTCACCTGAAGAAACCACCTAAGCCAACTGATACAGCCTTGTGGGGTACAAATCTGTAGGGTCTGGGTACTGAGTGGAGAGAGACAAATGATGGGGACACAGGAGCACCAAGTGCTGGCGAGTTCAGTTCAAGCAGAGAGTGCAGCCCAGGTGTGGAGAAGTAGAGGCAAAGATTGGGGAACACAGAATAAACTAGACTTGATAGAGCTCAGTGTACCTTGGATCTTATCAGACAGGCACAAAATAGAGTGATCAGAGGTCCAGGCATGGGGACTCCATAAATGGTTACCTTTGAAAACAAAATTGGCCCTAGATGCATGCAATTAATCCAGTGTCTTGAGTACAGGAGGAACAGGACAAAATTTCTAGAAAGCCTTCTTTATCATGGAATATTTGAAATATTGAATGTTTTCAAATTCAATGTGTCTATGCACATTCCACTAAACCCTAAGCAGACAGGCACTAAGTTCCTAGTTCAGCCACATGGTACTGATGGTAGGAGCAGAAGGGGATGATATATAGGAGCTGATGCAGGAGTAAGGGAGCATTTAAGCAAAAGCTAATGCCCAACTGTGGTGATATTGTGTTCCCCAAAATATTGTGCACCCTAATAAACTTATCTGGGGTCAGAGAACAGAACAGCCACTAGATACAGAGGCCAGAAAAACGGTGGCACACATGCCTTTAATCCTATCACTTTGGAGGCAGAGATCCATCCAGATCTCTGTGAGTTCAAGGCCGTACTGGAAACAGCCAGGAATAGTGACTTACACCTTAATCCCAGGAAGTGATGGCAGAAAGCAGAAAGGTATATAAAACGTGAAAACCAGGAACTAGTCTGGTTAAGCTTTTAGGCTTTTGAGCAGCATAGTTCAGCTCAGAGGCTTCCAGTCTGAGGAAACAGGATCAGCTGAGGAATTGTCAAGGTGAGGAAGCTGTGGCTTGTTCTGCTTCTCTGATCTTCCAGCATTCATCTCAATACCTGGCTCCAGGTTTGTTTTCTATTAATAAGACCTTTTAAGATTCATGTTACACCCAACTACTTTAGAGATCTCTCTGAAAGCATTTACAACAACTACACATTTGCCTACTCTGTTTTTAAAAACTTAGTTTATCTGTTTTTATAGATAGGGTCTCACTCCATAGCCCAGGTTGGCTGTGAACTCATCTTCTTGCCTCAACCCCTTAAGCGCTCTGATTACAGATGTGTACCACCACCGGCTTCCATACTCATTCTGTATACTCATTTTCGTTAATGCCCCACAACAATGTGCACGTGTACTCTGAGAGCTATGTATGAGAAGATCATAGCAGTATTATTCATGATAGTCTCAAACTGAAATGAGCTAATATTCATCAACAGTGAAATGGACAGTAGTGGTGTACTCAAGTTACAGATTACAATACTACTCAACAGTAGAAATGCCTAAGTGCAGCCATGACATGAATGAAACACACAAGCAAAACAACTGAGTGAAAGACTCC
Organism: Peromyscus attwateri; assembly: GCA_902168425.1. Lineage (NCBI taxonomy): Eukaryota > Metazoa > Chordata > Mammalia > Rodentia > Cricetidae > Peromyscus > Peromyscus attwateri. The sequence goes on along the minus strand of CABHPP010142974.1, from coordinate 54,581 downwards.
AGACACCATGAAGTTCGTGCTTGTGCTAGTCAGTTTTCTGTTACTGCACACACATACTGGAGACAAATCAACTCATTTAGTAAATTATTAAATGACAATAGAAAAAAAACACTATGAATAGAGACAAAAAATTCACCTGCCTTAACTTGGTCAAGGGCAAGTCCCTGTACCATCCTCTTCTATAGAGCCTGTAATGAGGGAATGAGAGGCTGATGTTAGGTAGAGCTATTGACTTTTGGGGTGAGAAGGAACAATATTCATCATGTTCCAGGTTCCCCCTCCACCGAGCAGACATACCCACTGTTTCATCTCTAATAGGTCAGCTTATATATGCATGCCTATCTAGTAATAAGCATGGACACCTGCACAAGCAAAAATATAAATTGTTAAGATCACTTCAAAGGCCCAGTGTCAGGAGTTCTAAGATCTCTATGCTGCCAATTAATTAATATGCCAATTAATACGTATGCTGATGAACCTACTTTTCATCATCATTTTCTTAGATTGTCCACTCCTTTGTGATTCATGCTGGAACCTGGTTTTTAAGGACTTCATTGGTTCCAATTCTATTGTCTAAAGGAAGTATTCTCCCAGTTTTCTTAATTTAAGTTCTCAACCATAATTCATAGGTTCACATCAAACCCTTGCACTGTATCAGGAGGTATTATGTCAGATGACTTTTCTTGGGCTCATCAAATGTGGTGCTGATAAGCGAGGGTCATATAAGAAGAAATCATTTGGCTACTTCAGCACGTTGGAGCCATAGGCAGTGTTCTAGAAGTGGACAGCCTCCCAGTGCCCCAACCACCACTTTTGCATTCTTCCTCTTTCTTTAGTCCCCAACTCAACTTCCCAAAGCAATCAGTCTGTGTGAACTTACATTTTTTTCCCACTTGAGTTCTGAGTTTCACCTCCTTTCTGAAACGAGCATCGTCAATGGCCACATTTTCATGCTAGACTGTGATGGGATGAGCCACGAAATTCTTAAAATAGCCTTAATCTTCTTTTGGGGCACACCATTTCCACCTCCCTTTTCACACAATCACCTATCACATCTGTGTGGCAGTATCAACAATGGCTGGTTCATAGTTTAGCTCCTTCAATTTCCTCTGCTGCCCACCTTCTGACAGCAATGCCAGCAAGCAGCAAAATGGCCAAATAACAGCAGACAGGAGGGGCAGAGTGGAGGTAGAAGCCAGGGAGCTGAATGATGAGCCTTTGAACAGCAAGACAGGACTGAAGCAGAAGCTTGCTGCACAGACTGGCCAGAGAAGAAGGCTCCACTGGCTGGTGTCTCCAAAGCTGATCCACATGGAGACACCACGGGAGTCATTGGCCTTGGCAGGATTATAAAGGCTCCAGTCTCACTTGAATAAACTCCTCTTGAACACTGTCTCCAGTGTATTTCCTCCAATCTGTTTTCTCAGTATTCAAAATTCATTCCTTTTTGGTTTTCCTGCTGCTCAAAGTAAGTAAGGAGCCAAGGGGTTATGCTTCTCAATTTAAAACAAACACGATTCCTTTCGGAAGAGCAGAGGCAGAAGGAAAATGAGTCCAAAGAATGAGAACAACACAAAGCTAAAGCCAATGAGACTGTAGTGAGCCCCTCTCAGTCTGCTCTTTGCTAAGGTTGAGCTGATAGACTGCATTGTACCCACTTCCCTCAGCTGCCAGAAATGCTGGAGATATATTCTTACCTTACTGTGTTTTTACTACAGTTTTGTTTTCAAAGGCCTTTTAGTTCAAAATCATTGTCCCTCATTTTCATTTAGCTCTATTCTTATCGTTGAGATTAGATGGGATGTGGAGAAGATGGAGAATCTGGCACATGGCTCTACTAATCTCAGTGTTGCTTTAATAAACACCTACATGAGACCTGCCAGTGAGAGATGATGGAAAAGACAACAGCTTCAAGGTCACTTCCAGCGTATCAGAACTTGCCAATTAATTTTTATGATGGACCTCAATGCCCCAATCTAACCTCAAACCATTCTAATGGCTCAGAAGCTGCAGACAGAATCTGTTATAGCTGCACCACCAGCTGTTGGAGATATTTGATCACACTGTGTAAAGATGTCACAGTGATTGGTTTAATAAAAACTTAAATGACCAATAATTGGGCAGGAGATATAGGCATGGCTTGCAGACAGAGAGAGCTCTGGGAAAAAGAAAGGGGGAGTTGCTAGTAGGACACAGAAGCAGCAGGACATGTAGGAGGAGAGATAAAAGCCATGAGCCATATGGCAACACATAGATTAATGGAAATGGGTTAATTTAAGTTGTAAGAGCTCGTTAGAAACAAGCCTAAGCTAAGGCTGAGCTTTCATAATTAATAAGAAGTCTTCATGTAGCTATTTGAGAGCTGGATGGTGGGACAGGGAAAGAATCACTGTATATGATGCTCAAACATGAGACTCGAATATTCACATAGGGCCTGAGAGAACAGTCTCTCAGGTAGGCTCAGCATACAGGGGCCCTCCTACTGAGCACTTGAACAGGGTTTAAGAGCAGCAGGATGTGTAGTCAGGAGATTAGGTAGACATACCTATCAGACTTGGGGTAGATAGACCAGCTACAGGCAGAGGCCCACAGGCATGAGGCTCTGCTCTTACTGACCTAACGGGGGCAGAACCAACCACCAGAGTGGCAGGGTGGAGAGCCTAACCACTGCCTAACAGTTTAAGTTTTGGCTCATGTAGTCAGAAAACACTGAGGACACACAAAAAGTCAGGTCCAGGCTGAGAAAAACTCTGAACAGATAGAGTATGCATTAAAATGTGGTTAGATACTAAAGAAAAAAATAGGTATAGACAGTCATAGGAAAAAATAATTTAAAAATATTTTAAAAATCTTAAAAAGAGAGTAAAGTAATATAAAAAATAAGCCATGTAAGAATGGAAAATATTATAACACAGGGAGTTTGGACATTATATGGTGCTTTGTTAATTTAAAAAAATTTAAATGCTAACGAACAGAAAACAACAGTTGCTGAGAGACATTGGATTGTGGAAGGGACTGCTGAATTAAACCAGTCTATATACTTTAGGGACATTTTGGTTTCAAAAATGGAATTCAGACAATGTGTTGTGTTGGGGGAGAGGTTGTGCTTTTGTTTCCACAGGAAATGAGAAGCTATGGATTCCTTCAAAGTTAATAGAGATCAGATTTGACCAGGGGAGACTTAGCTACAGAAATGAGGATAAAAGCCAGGAAAAACTATAAGACAGACAATGTATATTCTGATCCTTTTGCATGGGAACAGCTCTGAGACTGAATGAGACATGATAAATCTTGTTGATACAGAGTTTTCATGACTTATTATTACATGCCATCCTTCTATGTGACATGGATAGAGGCTTGACTATGTAGTCCAAACAAACTTATAAGATTGATAGATGCTTTTTACTAGCTCAAACATAAAACAGAAAATCATCTTTAGCTGACTTGTACATACTGCACATTCCATACTTGTGTTAATACAGATATATATGTTACTTTTAAAAGTTTATGTGTTTTCAGAAAAAGAAGGACCAGATACCAATAAAGAGAAGTAGTCCATGTGATCCAGCCTCTCAGAATGCCTCTGTTGTTATAGTTTCCTCTCAAAATTCTACATCCAGAACATCTTCAAAGCTGCCAGCTGAATTGATCCAGCCTCACAGACTGCTTTTGCCTGGACTTCAGATAAGCCCTGTACTTTTCCATTACATAGACACTGGACAACTGTTGCTAGAGTTTTCCTGGTCCCACCCGGCCCCACAGTCCCGTGGTCCCGCAGCTGCTCAGACCCAAATGAACACACAGAGGCTTAATATTATTTATAACTGCATGACCATGGCTCAGGCTTCTCTCTAGCTAGATCTTACATCTTAAATTAACCCATTTTTATAAATCTATACTTTGCCATGTGGCTCATGACTTACTGGTATCTTTGCATCTTGTTTCTCTTGGCAGCAGCTGGCATTCCTCTCTGTTCTGCCTTTCTCCTTCATCCTCTCTAGTTAGAATGTCCCACCTAACCCTATTCTGCCTCACCATTGGCCAAACAGCTTTATTTATCAACCAATCAGAGCAACATATTTTCACAGTATGCAAAAAGACATTCCCCCATCAGCAACAAATGATATGGCTAGCTCTCCCAGTACTTGAGCATTATCTCAATTTTCTCAAGGTTCCCCTAAAGATGCCATTGCTCCCAGACAGCAAGAAGCAGTTTAGAGAACATAACATCCACATTCCCAAGAGGTGGGGTGAGTAGTTTTTAGTGAATTTGAGGCTACTTGGGTTACACAAGATCCTATCTCAAAAAGCCAAGAATGAATTTTGTACATTTGTTTGCACAGATCCATTTTGGTACAGACTGCAGTCTCTGATAATGAGAATGATCTGCCATTTCTGCTGCAGTAGAAGATGGTGTTCTCATGGGCAAGGTGGAAGGAAGGCTGCCCTTCTCTCATATGCTGTTCCTTGAGTTGCCCTGGATCAAAATGTGTCATTCTGGAATATTTCAGAAGTTGTTCCTGATTGGCTTTCTTATCTTGGCCTCTCTGACTACTTTGCATTTCTTTCCATACAGGTGTGATTGCCCCTTGTCTTTGTTTGTTTGTTTTGTTATTGTTTATATTTGCTTGTTTGTTTTTGTAGTACTGAAGATTGAACCCAGGGCCACTGAGACACTTTCAAGGCTGAAGTATTTCCCTCATCCTTGGATTTTTCTTTTCTGTGAACTATGATCTATGAAAGATTTGCTTTTATGAGCAAGACTGAAGTTTTGGCTATTTGGGGTTTCATTTCTATCCCAACACCTAGAAGTACGCTATGGAATGTATTCTTAAAAGACAACTATATTCTTAGAAAATATTTTAAAACTTATTATTAAAAAAATGAGTCATGGAAAAATCACATTTTCCATTTAGTGTCTCTAGATGCAAATCACTCCTAGTGGCAAGTTGCTAGAATTGCAAGCAAAGTGGGAACAGACAACTCATAAACTCATGCATCTTGTTCTGATAGAAGTGCCACACATGGACACAAAGAGATATTTAAAAAGAATTCTCAAATGACATAAATATACTGTGTATTTTCATTTCCTTCTTCAAATTACATGTCACCCATTTCCCTGGAATCCTTGAGAAGGGATAGCAGGGAAAATCAAAATGACATAATCAGAGACTGGAGAGAGAGGCTTACCTCAGAAAACTTCAGATGTGATAAATGAGGAATGATTATTAAGTCAAAGTTATTTTAGTTGATAACATCATATGATGTTTGCTTCCTTTGATTCATAACATCATATATATATATATATATATATATATATCCTTCATATGAATTAGTTCATAAAGGAAGCAAACAGTTTGGACAACACAACATCAAAGTTTTTAGGATGCAAGCTACTTCTCCTGGGACTTGATCGACCACAAAGTTTGTCCCATGTAACTTCTCAGTCCTACCACTCACGTCACTGCCTGGGCTCCTCTTGTCAGAATTCTTTATGTGACTAAACGAAAATAGGGAAATTTGACTGAAAGCATGCTTGTATTGTAGAATTTTATTTCTATAAGACCAAGTCAGATGATTTCAAAATTTACATTTTAATAAATGCCCTAAATTATTTTGACTTTCTCAAGTATATGGGAAATTCTAATTTTATCAGAGTTCCTGTTTCATCCTGCTCTGACAGATCTATACATGTTTAATTACTATAGTTTTCGATACATTTAGAGGATAAAATCCATTGAGTTTCTTTTAGTGTGTTATCGGTAAATTTGTTAAGTGCTAATTTGAAATGGAGCAAAAAAATAAGGAAAATGCATTATGCTATATTGTTTAAGTTAAGCCACCTTCCAGGTGTACAAATACTCCAAGTATCTAGAGTCACCAAATCAAATATCACTTATAGTATCAAAAGTAGAGGAAACACACTTGTGAGCAATTACAGCCTGAGATGGGATTATTGACTGCTGCTACTCCAGGTGATAAAGATGCAACAGAGGCAGGTGGCATATCTCTAATCAGTAATTAAGAGAAAATAAGACATCCAAGGTCAATCTGCAGCTATCAATCATACTTAAAGTTGTATATCAAGAACCAACTAGATATTTGAATCTATATGAACAGAAGGGCAAGATGAGGTGTTACTTGACAAAGTGAATTCATTTCACTGAAAGCAACAAAAAGTCTTTGGACTCTTAATATTTTTTCCTCATTTTTGTGGGAATCTCAGCAACAAAGACAGCGAAAGGTGATTTTCTCTTTTTATTCTCTTCACAAATGACCACAAGCAACACCAGCTTATTAAAGCAATGTTTGTCTTGCCTGTTGTTAACAACAGTACAGATGAGCCTCTAAGTCTTCATATAATTTTGAAATATATCTAGTGCTTCTTTAAGTTTTATTGATTTTGCAAAAGTAATATGAGTACATTTTCTTTTTGCAAATTGTATCTTCTCTATTGACCAAAACAGCGAATTTAAAGGCTACAAATTGAGATTTTTGTATCAAATATCCAACAAGACCAAAGAAAACAACAAGACTGTTATTCTTCATATTTCCTTGTGAGTTTCTGAGTCATCCATGCAAAGGAACTGGTTGATGATGTTAATATTCTGACCTGCCCCCTTGAAACCTGCCCCTTGGGGCCACCTGGGATGTAAATTACTGGTCACTGCCACCTCCTCCATGCCTGCATGGCATGCATCTGCCCAGCATGTTTCCCTGCATGCATGGGATAGCCTCAGGGTCTGCCCCCTCCCCCACAATAATTCATTAAAATGATACAGTAACATCCACCTTTGAGGTATAAAGGGGATTTAGCAATGTTTTTCTTCTTTATCTTTCAACAACACCTTGCAGAAAGGAAATAGACTGCTTTCTCCCATCTCTAGCCTAGAGGGAATGGTACTGAGAAGATTCTCTGAGAATTTGAAATCTACCATGTGACATTTGAGAGTTATAAACATATGAACTATGAATTTTAGCCCTGCTTCTGGCACATCTCTCTGACAACACATGAGAACAGCCTTTTCCCCATATACTATTATCACCTACTTTGAGGGCTTCCTAGTATATAAAATCCACAGAATTTATAAGTAGTTTAGAAATGTGAGTGTCAGAGCCGATATATGTAGCAATCATATCTAGAGTCAGCATACGTTATGGTAGGCTAATTTGGATAATCAATCACAGAAAAGATGTCAGAAACAAAATAGTTGGAAGAATCAATTGCCAAGAAATTCTTAGCACAGAAAGTAAGATCTACGAGTCTTCCTGGTTCTATGACACTTGTATTCACAGCAGGGCTGTGTGCACTAGCACCCCACGTCCTAATGCTAGGCACTGTGTTGCTAGAGAGAAGCTGTGGATCTCTTCAGGGACATCCGTCCTGTTTGCTTGTCATATTTTGGAGCATCAAAGGAGCACTTTCGGTCAAGTGCCTCTGGAAGTAGAGCCTCTGTCATAAGCTGGGTGGAGGGTTGTAGACAACAGGGACTTTTCTGCAGAGGCTTGCAGGCTCCCTGGGGTACCATGGAGGCCAGAAGAATGTCAGATCCCCTACAATGGAATTGCAGGTAGTTGTGAACTGAGTTGTACAAGAGCCTCAAGTAAGTGCTCTTTACTGCTAAGACATCTCTCCATCCTCTTACATTTAAAATTGACAAGCAATAGACGTTGCACACCCAAATTGAAAGAGCAAGAGCAAAATGAGAAGATGCTGTGTATTTGATTTGTACAAGAGTCCTTTTACAAATCTCATCTACTATGATGGTCTTGGAGGTACCAGGAAGGGAGCAAGCATCTATACTTACACATAGGTCCCTTAAGTAAGAAGGCAATGTGGTTTCAACAAACATGTATGTGTATGGATTAACAGGGAAGCCTCAATCTAAGCAGACTAAAAATTGGTCTTTAATATGCTGAAAATGCTGTCATAGATGTCACTACTCCTGACCAGTTTCCACTCGCTGTGTCAAAACCAATAGGAGACTGGGACAACTTATAGCTCACTGTAGACCTTTACCCCAACAGCTTTGACAGAGAAGCCATGTGTCCTCCAGTGAGAATATGAAGGCTGAATGCACAAGTTGTAGCTTTCTGCATGGTTATAAATGACTCCAGTGGATATGTCAGGAAACCAGCAAACAAGGGAGCAGAGCACATACACAGAAATGGTTGTCCTGAGTGGTGACTGCCTTGGGGTCAATCGTCTTCCATTAAATACAGCAGCTTCAGAGAGATGGATTTTAACATGTGTCTCAGGATGTAGAAACTGAGAAAGAGCTTCCTGGGAGGCCAGCTGGTAGGAGGCTTTCCCTAATACGGATGGCTTCATCTGGTATGTCCACTGGGAAGCCTCCTACAAAATGTGAAAGCTCCCTCCAGGGTTTGAGGTGGCTAGGAAACCTAGCCAAGCCAGAGAGCAAGCATTCAGGAAGTAAGGCCCTCCCTTTGAAGACTCACCTTCCTGAGCCCACTTCTCAGTGGTAGGAGTTGGGGTAGGGAGCAAAGGGTGAGGGGCAAGCATAGGTGGAGGATGGAGGATAAAGAACAGAATGAAAATAGATAGTGGACCAAGAAAGGAAAGTTGTAACTCCTTTCTGTCCCCTACCACAAGGGTAATTTTAAATAGTTTTATAGAATTAAAGTTCTTACTATACCAGAGTAAAAACTTTTGAGACAGTTTCTAGGTGAAGCCCTTCTTTTCTTTGTAGTCTTAGAATTCAAGAAACCTGATAGGTCATTTGTTCAGATGAATCATTACAGGCAGAATCTCGGTGTGAGAAACCCACAGGGGATTAGTATCCACAACACACGTAGGATAACTTGTAAATCATAACTATTTTCATTTCTTTTAAAATGTTACTTTTTGAATACTGCATATAATATTGATTATGTGGGAAAATACTTGCTTTGTTCTTACCTGATAAATCTTTAAGACACCATGATTTATGTGAAAAGATCAATCATGAATGTTAATTATATCAAAAGCATGGTGAGAAGCTGTAATTAGTTTTGAAGGGCATGGCCTAATACCCACAAAAGAGAAGATGCTGTCCTGGTAACTTGTAAATACGTGGAAGTGGAAGCATATGTACATGTTTATGCATACACAAGTGTACACACACCACAACACATTATAGGCAGGTGTCTCATATGTTATGTGTGATTCCTCCACTCCCACCTCAATAAATAAATAGAGACTGGTCACTGCCAACAGCTCAATTAGTGGCTGAAGAGATGTGGTACAAAGATGTGCTTTCTTTCAAAACAGAAAGAACATCACAGAAACGGAAATTGCAAGGAGAAAAAAGATTCAGAGGCCAGATGTGAGGCCTAAGTGGGACAAATAGGCATTCCAGATGGAAGAAGGTGGGACAGATGGAAGGAAGTTAATCACACTCACCACTGAAAACTTGGCTTATTTCACAAAAGACTTGGTGTATTGATAAAAAGCATTCGAAGAACTCCCAATATGACTAATGAAAAATGGCACACCCATTAGCCCATCCTGATAAAAGCATGGATGAAGGGTAGACAGTCAAATGCTTTTTTCCAAGCAGATGAAAAAGATATTATTAGCATCAAGCTGTGGCACTGTTTTGCTCACAGGCCAAGCCTATATTGCTTCTATTTCCTATACTTTCCAGAGCTGAAAGAGAACCTGGCTTCTTTGGTTGTATGGTGGATTGATGATGATTATGATGATGATGATGATGATGATGATGATGATGATGGTGATAGTCTTTACACTCCTCATTGAGATGAGAATATATTCTCCTTCCCTTGGACTCTGGGCTGGTCCAATACCTGCTTACTCAGTAGAGTGTGACAAAGGGATGTTGTGAGGATTCTAGGATGGGATGTTTCTGTTTCCTGTGTACATCTGCCTGTGGGGCATTCATTCTCAGAACTTGATGGCCATGCTGGATATGGGAGATCCCAAGTCACAGCTCAAGGCTGTAAGTTTTCCTGTTGACAGTCTTACCTAGTTTAGTGGTCAGGATCAGACACCTCATACCTCTTCTATGTATTAGAAGGGAAAAAAATCTAGAGTAGCTTGAATTTAATAACCCATCAAATGTCATTACCTTAGCCAAGTTCAGTGGGCTCTCTTAAATAAAAGTATCTAATGAGTTTTATATGAAGAGAATCTCTTCCTTTCCTACTTTATCCTTTATAAGGAGTTGCATATAAACCTTGTACCTATGGAGGCCTTGTAACAGCATTTAATCCTTTGAATTGTCAAGGATGAAACCATCTGTATGGATAATATGTAATGTAGAGGGACAGGCAGCCTGCTCCTGCTTACCTAAGAGGAAGGAGATTGCTGGCCTGGTCTCACAGGAAACACCAGAAGATGGATGGCTGCATAGTAGTTGTTAACATGCCAAATCTAAAACAAAATAATCCAAGGACAAACAATAACAACCAAACATACCCCAGGAGAGCATTGACTCTACTGGAGCCTTGAATTTATTAAGACTTTCATTTCCTGTATTCTGGATGCTGACCTTGCAAGGAAGGCACCTCCCACAGCAAGCCACACCCTAAAGCTAATGATCATGATCAGCTCTTGAGTGGCTCCCTAGTAGCTCAGTTTCCAAGTGCAATCCAACCAATCCAGAGCCCCCTTTCAGTCATTTCCTTCCATAGGCTTTCATGCTCCAGGTCACTGTCTACTTGCCCTAATCCTACCAGGGCCAAGTAGCAGACAATCAAGGACAGCTAGCAGGGCTGCAGAACCCTCTGAAAGGATTCAAAATGGGCTATCCTAGGGTGGCTTACCCTGACTCCGCTAGTGTTTCCTACAACACTTGAAACAGACTCGCTCCGTTCCCTTTCCTCCCTCTTTGCCTCTGTCCAAACTTGCTGTTTCCTTGAGTGTACCCCTCATGGCATGCTGTGTTCCTTCCTCTTGGGAACTGTGAGTAACTGCCTCTTCAGTTGTTTGCTGATCCACTGGCTTCAGAAGTTCTAGTCTTCACACTGCTCTCAAGACTGTGTGTTTCAGAGCAAGCATCTGGATGTTGGAGCCAGATCTCTCTTCCCTCTGTTGTTTCAGTTCACTGAGATAGGATCTCACCATGAAGCTCAGGCTGCTGTTGATTGAACCCACAATCCTACAGCCCACCAAGTGCTGGGATTACTGGCACCAACCACCCACACCTGCTTTCCTTTTCCTTGAGAGACTGAAAAGACCTCTATGGTGATATTTTATTTGTGTTGAAATGTGATTTTATTTGTATGTTAATAAATAAAGTTGCCTGGAGATCAGAGGTCAAAGCGAGCCATAAGCAGAGTCAGGCAGTGGTAGCACACACCCTTAATCTGATCACAAGGCAGGCAGAGTCTCTGTGTGGTCAAGGACCCAGCCAAGCGTGGTGACATGAACCTTTAATCTCAGTACCAACCATAGAGACCTGGAGGTCTGTATAGACAGGAAATGACAAGGAAGTCATGTGGTTGGGTTTAAAGCCAATGAGAAGGCAGAACAGAAAGGCAATAAAAAGACAAGTCAGAAAGGAAGAAGCTCTCTCTCTGGGGAAGCTACTTCTGGCAGTAAGCTAAAGCTAGCCGTGGCTATTGCTCTGATCTCTTTGGCTATTTCCTCTGTATTTGGCTCTGCGTTTCTTATTTACTAAGACTGTTTAGAAATTTGTCTATAGGCCTCACTTTAGGGATCATGCTGGCAGTGACTGCCACTGACTGTCCTATCATCAACCAGCATGCTGTAGGTGGTCCTAAGGCAGATTACATTTTTCAAAGATCCCAAAACACCACTTTCTGTACAGTATGGCTCTTACATAGCTGGTTTTTATACTTCCCCTCCCCTCCATGGTTTCTGCCTTTGACTCTTGTGATTATGATTATGGTGAACGTGACACGTGTCCCCCAATGCAGTTAGGTTCTTCTGCCTGTCCACTCAGCATTTCAGGGATTCAAAGTGTCTTCCAGAGTGAATGCTGTCACTCTCCACATGAGTCCTCAAAGGCATTCACAGAGGGGAAGAATATGGGGAAGGCATACCTGATTCTCAACCACCTAGTCAGGTTAACATCATTCCCTGGGAAAGATTTCAAGTTGATTAAATCTCCTAACATGTTACTATATAGAAGAAGCCAGGCATGAAATAGTGCATTTAATGTGCTTTTATTTATTTGAAGTTTAAAAATAGATAAACTAGTTCATTCTGTAAGGAATTTACTGTCAGGCAAGACAGTGACTGGGAGACTGGGTCACTAATGTCTCCCTAGAGCTGCTTTCTGGGAACAGAGTATGTTCATTTGTGAAAAGTGGCTAGACTATAAACTAGGAAGAAAAAGAAACATGAAAAGCCAAACAGAAGGACTGGAGCTGGGTGCTAATGAAGTGCCCAAGACTGTAGGCATTGCTCTGGATGCATTAGTTATGCCAGAAATGGCAGGATCTCTGATCCGGCCCATCTCAGAGGAGCAGGTGGGGAATGCATGTCACCTCATCTACCTGCCTTCTTCCATGTGAGGAAAATGATGCTCAGTTCCTGAAGGTAGACAGCAGTCTGGACCCATGGCTAGTGACTGGGTTTCCTGGGGTCTAAAAATATGGATTAAGTGTTAAATGAATAGGCTTGTAAGGGTTCCTAGCAAGGGAGTTTGAGATGAGGCTTTCTATGAAAAAGCTTTGCTGGAGACATGTTCATAGGATAAAGGAACTCAGTGGAGCAGAATAAGATGGAGAATACGAACAAAGCTAGGATTTTCATGTTAGATTCAGGCTATCTTCAGTACAGGGATCTCTAGGACATGGATGGAACAACAGAGTTGTTCAGACCTTGAGGCAGGAAGTCTGGCAGCCTATTGAACCTGGAGTCAGCCGTGGACAGCATGGATAGCCAGGGAGAGCCTGAACAACCTATTGAACTTGGAGTCAGATATGGATAGCATGTCCAGTATGGACAGTCATGGGCAGCATGAATGAATAGCCATGGAGAGCATGAACAACCCATTGAACTTAGAGTCAGCTATGGACAGCATGGCCAGAATGGACAGCCATAGAGAGCATGGATAACTGCGTCCTTCCCCCATTTAGGCTGAAACCCTAACTTGTGCTATCTCAGAATGAGACCACATTTAGAGAGAGGGTCTTCAAAGGCTTCAGAATGTTTATGAGATTAACATTATCTGTAATTTATATCCTGAAGGAGAAAAGTAAAAGTGTTCCCTTCTTCAAACCCTTTCAATAATGCCAACTACAGCGGTCTGCTAGAATAGCTCTTCTTTTGGGGATGTGGTCCATAGTATAGCTATCAGTTAGTTGAGCTGGCTGGTTGTTCAGAAAGTCATTTTGTTCATGCACACAATATTTCCCACTACTAAAAAGAAGAGCGCATTATTAGGTGAGTCATCTACAAAGTTTGTATGTTCAAAGCTGTCAACCCTGGTTCTTCAGAAAGTAATAGGATCATTGAAGAGTTAACTTAGAGAAAATGAAGTTCTTAGACTGAGCCCTAGTCTGATATGATGGCATCCTATTAAAAAGAATTTTGGACAAAAACACACAAGGAGGGAAAACTTCATGGGGTCATGGGAGGAGATTGCCATTGTGCAAACCAAGGAGAAAGACCAAATGAAACCATCTTTGCCAACAATATGGTCTTAGACTTCAGTTTCCAAACCTGAAATAAATTTCTTTTGGTTAAGTCCCCCAGTCAGTGGTACAATGTAACAAATTAGCTCAGCAGGGAAGAAAGTCAAGTGACCACCATGAATAGAGTTGAGTGTTCCTGTGTGTCAATAAAACAAAGTCAGTGCTGTGATGACATTTATACCCTATTGCTTTAAATACTTTGAATAATAATATTCATTCTTTACTTCTTTAGTTAACTTTTTTGTTAGGATTTTTAATTTTTGAACAGGGTCTCCTGTAGATCAGGTGGTCTTGAACACACTCTGGAGTCAGGAGTGGCCTTGAACTCCTGATCCTCTGCCTCCATGTATTAGTTACTTTTCTTTTGCTGTGATAAACAAGGCAACTTTGAGAAGGAAGAGTTTATTTGGGGTTTAAAGTTCCAGAGGAGTTAGAGTCCTTAATGATGGGGACAGGCCGGGTGGTGGTGGCCCATGCCTTTAATCCCAGCACTCCGGGAGGCAGAAGCAGGCAGATCTCTGTGAGTTCGAGGCCAGCCTGGGCTACCGAGTGAGTTCCAGGAAAGACGCAAAGCTACACAGAGAAACCCTGTCTCGAAAAACCAAAAAAAAAAAAAAAAAAAGATGGGGACAGTGTGACTTCAGAGAGCAGACATGGTGGTGGGAGCCCTCAGCGCTGATTACAGCTATGCACCGTCATCTCCAGCAGACTCAACTTCTTAAACATGTGATTTCGCTATATAAAATAAGAAGGAAATTGGCTAGTGGTGTTTAAACTTGGATCAAAAGAGTCAAAGGACTATGGGGACCCTCTCTTCTCTCATTTCCTAGACTTTTCCATGGTGGAAATGGAACGGGGGCTGCCAGTGAGTATAGATAGGTTCAGATAAATGAGCTAAAATTTTATCTATTTCACTACTACATTGAATAAGGGCTTAAAAAGAAACTTGGAAAAAAAATCAATGAAATAAAAAGTCCATTCCTATGAAAACATTTTACAGTTATGTGATCATTTCAAGTAGTTTAAGCACCTGAAAGCCCAAATAAACATTGAAAGCATCTGAATGTAATATAGGATATGAAAATATCTTTTCCTGTGGAATTTTAATGGTCTTTTTATATGAAACACAATAAATTCAAACAGAAAATTATCTCATCAAAATTGAATTTGGAAGCAGTATTCTTTATCTTAATTTTCCTATTCTTGTCCCAAATCTCTACTCTTGTCTTTATTCGGGAACTGCTTTGTCCATGTATCCACCTAAACTACATCTGATGGACCACTGTCACATGGGTTTGTTATCTGGAGTGACATAAGTCTGTGCCTTGCATCAGGCAAACTTGCATGTCACAAATGGAATGATCCTTCCATGGGTCCTGAGACACATCGCCAGTCTCCATCAGGGTGGGTAAGAGGCACATTTAGGCTTAGGTGACTTTCCTGGGCATTTCGTAGGATGTCCTGATATCAATTTCTGTTCTTTGGAGGATAAGTGCCATGCTTCCTACTATCTACAGTGGTGTTGTGCCTGGGACTCCAGGAAGGTCTTCATGGGAGGCTGGACACCACGTGTTGGCTTTCTTTTTGGAGAGGAAACTGTTATGTTTGGGGGGTATCACCCCTCTCTCAGTGTTAGTTATCTTAAAGACTCCAGATAGGAACAATTTCCCTTGAACGAATGATCAGCAGAAAAAAGATAGACATTTGCATAGAACCAGATGTCTCCTGGTCCACCAGGAAATAATTTCCCAGCAGCATTTGCTTACATTGTCTTGGACAGTGGCACAATGCACCATGCCTCAGGATGGCCCTCCCTTTGTAATTGTGGAATCAGAACAAGAAAACACATGAGAACTCTCAACTTAAGGTCCACCTTCTTCTCCTCTTGACTCCATCCTACACAGCATTTCCACAATGAGGGTTCATTGTACCTATTTTCTTCTTCCTCCTCACTCCTTTTTACCACCACAGTAAAATCTCTACCCTTTACCAGGTATAAATAACTTGTATATGTGGTGGCTAATACTAGATGTTGACTTGACAGAAGTGCCCGCATACTTGGCTAAGCACTTTTCTGAGTGTTCCTGAAAGGATGTTTCTAGATGAGACTAGAATCTACAGATTGAATGGAACAGCTTGCCTTCTGCAGAATGGGAGTGCTTCATCCAGAATTACATGCCTGGAGAATAAAGGAAGAGTCAGGAGAATTCACTCTCTGACTGTTCTTTCATTATTATTAATGTATATAATTGCGCGTGTGCTCCGCGCGCGCGCGCGCGCGCACACACACACACACACACACACACATATATATACACACATACATATGATAGGAGTGATGATAACATATATTGCTTGCTTTCCCCTCTTCAGCTCCCTAATAGTCCAGGACTACCTTTGAGTGCGGTACTGGTTTTCTCCTGTCCTCGGACTGAGTCCTACACTATCTATTCTCCTCATTCTCAGACCTTCAGATTTTGACTAGGGCTTCTATACACTATACATTGTTCTTTCTGCTCCTCAGGCCTTAAGACTCAAACTGGGATGATGCCACTAGCTTTTCTGGGTCTCTAGCTTGTATATGGCAGGCTGTTGGACTTATTTGCCTCCATAATTTCATGAGCCAATTCCTACGTCTACACCTATGTACCTACCCTATTTATCCCTGAATCTACTATCTATCTGTTTGTCTGTCTGCCTGTGTCTGTCTGTCTATCTATCACACACACACCACACACACACACACACACACACACACACACACACATATATATATATATATATATATATACATTTTATCTGTTCAATTGGTTGTATTTCCCTGAATAAATATAATACAATATGGGTGTATCATAATTTAGCAAACCATTTCTATGTTAATGGTAATTGACTTTGTATCTGGGCTTTAGTTATGAACAATCCTGCTATACCTATATCTTTGTATGCCATGGAGTTATTTATACAGGATATATTTTGGAGCATGGAATTGATATATGTAGAATATATAATTAGCTGGATATACAGGTCAGCAAGTAAAGGTGTTTGCTGGCAAGCTTAATGACCTGAGTTCCATCCCTGGGACCACATGGTAGAAAGAAAGAATTAATTTCCATAAACTGTTCTCTGACTCCCACTCACATGCTGTGGGATGTGAGCATAAACACATGTATACACAGTAAATAAATGTAATAAAAAGATTTTTAGAATATATAGTTTAGAGCTGGGCATGGTGACAAATATCTGTAATCCTGACACTCAGTAGGCTGTGACAGATGAATCATAACTTCAAGACTAGCCTGGATTCATAGCCAGATCCTGTCTTCTGCCTCTCTCTCTCTCTCTCTCTCTCTCCCTTTCTCTCTTTCTTTTTCTCTCTCTCTTTCACTCTCACACATACACACACACAAGTTTTATATATATATATATTTTGGTTTTTCGAGACAGGGTTTCTCTGTGTAGCTTTGCGCCTTTCCTGGAACTCGCTTTGTAGACCAGGCTGGCCTCGAACTCACAGAGATCCACCTGCCTCTGCCTCCTGAGTGCTGGGATTAAAGGCGTGCGCCACCACCGCCCGGTCCACAATTTATATTTTAATGGATGCTTTCAAATGGTTAACAGACATGAAAATATATTAAATATACTAGTCATTGGGGAAATGCAAATTAACCTAACAATAAGACACTGCACCCATCAGATTGGAAAACAGAAAAGAAGAGCTATACCAACAAGATAAATCTCATGAAAAGCAAAATTTCATGAATTGTTGATAGAAACATGACATGAACCAGCTTCCAGGAATGCAGCTTAAAGGTATGCATGGGATCACAAAACTAAAAGACACTGTTCCTCATCCTTTCATATTTCTTTTCACTTCTGTCAAGTGACTGCATAGGTGACAGCCCTATGGAATCACACCCTCTTAGATGATCCTTTCCATTCACTGAGAATGGATCAGGGAGGCCGAAGAATGATGGGCTTTGTGCAGCTTCCATACCAGCTCTCTCCGAGCCTTTAGAACAGTGGTTTTCAACCTGTGGGTCACAATCTTTTTGGGTGATTGAATGATCCTTTTACAGGGGTCGCCTATGACCATCAGAAAACACAGATATTTACTTTATGATCCACAACAGTAACAAAATTACAGTTATGAGGTAGTAATGAAAATAATTTTATGGTTGGGTGTCGCCACAGCATGAGGGACTATATTAAAGGGTTGTAGGTTGTAGTATTAGGAAGGCTGAGAACCAGTGCCTTAGAACCTTGTTTCCTGGCTGTGATGAAGTGCAAGTGAGTCGACATTGAAGAATGAATGGGGACTCACAGAGAAGCTCTAGGAAAGCCCCCTTTCCTCCATTTGATGGGTTTTCTCTTTGGAGGCCCCCAGGTCAGAATATCTCCACAGTCTCTGAAGATGCAGTGTATTGGGATTTGTTTTCTCATAGACTTATCCCAGAAGACTGAGAAATTTCTACCCATAACTTAATGACATCTTGTGATTTCTTCTGGGTCAAGCATGCTGCTGGGAGCCTTGGCTGTCTTGCTATTTGAGAGTCTATTGATTTTCAGCATGGTTGATAAAACAGAGATGAAAGGCCCAAGCTCTCTTTTTATGATAGATATGACCAATTAGCTATAAATGTCAAGTATCCACAAGTTAATTAATTCCAGTTCATTTAACTACTGTAATTAGATTTTTTTTACTCCCAAACAAAGCAGTAGTTTGCTTTGGAAGGTCACAGACTAATACCACAGTGACCAAGGCTGAAAAACCAGAACATTTCATGAAAAATACCTGATGGCAGATGCCTGTGGGAAAAACAGGCCCCACAAAATGAAAAATAATTGGCAAGCTGATTAATAGAGTTTGTTTGAAATGTATACATAATATGTCTTTGATTAATAGCCCTGACGAACACTTGAAATTAAGTCTGCAAAATTTGTAAAGGGTTTTCATTATTATGAGAAGATTAAAAAAATCTGATTGGAGTTTGGGTCAGATAAGTCAACATGAAACCAGAATTCCAATTAGTGAAAGATGTCTCTTTTGTTTAAGAGCAACAACTTAAAGGGGCATACTCCATCATATAAATCAGTTCTTCTAGGCAGATCTGGAGTATGGATTAATTTGGTCCAGGAGAGACTCAAGTATTTGTTATAAAAGACAGGAAGCTTTAGAAAGCTTGAAGAGGTTGGTAGGGTTTTATGGGAGAAGGGTTTCTGAAAGAAGGTAAAAGAAGGGGAGACAGCATGGACAGTGGCAGGAAGACTGCAGAAATGGGGACATATCGCCCCCCCCCAATAGGCCCGTGTCAGAAAACGTTAATAGCAGCTATTATTAAATTTTAAGTTTTTTTCTGTGTTTCTTTCTGTCATCAGTCCCCCACCCCGCCCCTGCCAAGAGTTCAGTTAAACGCTTCCAAATGTACCTGGCTTGTGAGCATGGTATTTGGAGGATGCAAAGAGAAACAGGTTGCATCTAGCATGCACCGAAGTGTCGAGGAAGGAACGAGGCACCGTGGGAGTCAGGAGGAGCAACACTGGGGAAGGAAGAGCCGATGGACCGTGTTGGAACAAATACCTCTTCCCACTGCTCAGGTGCTGTGGCTCAGGGTATGGGTCACAGGATTTTTTTTATACCTGTTTTATTGACTTATTCCATTTATTGAGCAATTTTCAAGATGATGGGTTTGCTTATTCACACCATCCAACGGGTTCCAAGAACCACTATGAACTCATGTATTACTTAACTCTACCATTTCTCAGGTACCATTATATTCCTTCTCAGGTCTTTGATGGGATTAAAGACTAACAGTTATAGTTACAAATTAGTGTATATATATATATATATATATATATATATATATATATATATAATCTCTTAGATAGAACATATTAGGTATTAGATTCAGGTTCTTTAGGATAGGACATCTTTTGGAATGATCTTTGTAACATACCATTTGCCTATGCTCTATACTTCTCTGGATTTTAGTATGTGTTTCTTGCTTAATATTGTTTGCATTAATTGTAGTTCCATCTTATCTAGGTCATTATCCCTCATTACTCCTGGACAATATTTGATAACCATTCCCTTGCATATAATTTTGTATTAAGTTAGAACCTTCTTATTTAGACAAAAAGGGGGAGATGTAGTGGGTAGCCATTCCAGCTTTGGTCTGGAAGTTCCAACCCCCATTGAGGCTTCGGTAACTATCACGCCTACAAGGCAGGGCCAAGGGAGGGCCCTGAAAACCCGAGATCGGGACGTGCCACACTCTCTTGTTTCCTGGACCCTGGATGCTAGAGGTAGATGGAGGAGAGTTCTCCAGAGAACACGGCCAGACTGCGCTGCGTCTTTTCCAGAACCTGCCACCTACCTATCCCTTCATTTGTAAGTTACCCACTAAATAAATCTTCCTTTTAACTACATGGAGTGGCCTTATTAATTTCACCAATACAAAATTATTATGAGTTCGTGTATTTAACATATTTATTGCATTTCTATTCCTTATAGTTATTATCTTTATTGACAGTGTTCACGTTGTCCCATCTCTGGACCAAGAAAGAAACTGCACAGCCCATTGGATAATAGGAAGAAAGGTGACTTTAGGTAGCTAGAAGACAGAGCAAGTTAAGCAGACACAGGGTTTCTTATTTGGGAGGAGCTAAAATTCTTTTGCCTGTTTCTTCCCATCTCCTCTTTCTAATCTCTCTTATTTCAAAACTATGTCATCTAGCCTTAATTCAATCATTTTATTTTCTTAAAAGAAATCCATGACTCAGTTTTCCTTATCTTTGTTTATAAACTTCCTACACACTGTCCCAGGTTATGTAAGACAGGAGCTCACCTCTCCAGAAGACAGACTGCTCATTCCCATTTTCTGATGTTGTACAGTGTTAGTGAAGGCATTCTCAACCTGGTGTGGACTGTAGCATTCAAATTGAGGTTGTTAGGTCAGTTTAAAGTGTCAACAGTAAAATTTATACTGAGGAATAATCAGTCTTCCACAGTTTGGGTAAAGTTTTTCCCATAGCAGCTTGATGTGACTGATACATAGGGAACTTTGAACTGCTAGGAGTTCACATGCACAGTAACTGGGTCATGATCAGAGTGGACAAATGGAGACGTGACTACTCATGGCTTTGTTAATCATGTTATAATTATGACTAAAATGAATCTCACCCCCAGAATTGCAGGCTATTTATAAACATGGCTACTCAGGTTGTATTCTGAGATGTCAAGATGCCTCATGTTTGGATTTTATGGAAACTTTCCTGCCAAACTCTTCTTAGATTTCTTAGAAAGGGGTCTGTCCATTGTGGCACTCACTGTCTCAGATGATAGAGAAGTCATCCTGAAGCAGAGTTCCTAGGTGGCTGCTCCAGGGCACTGGAGAGCTGCAGGGAGCTGTGAACATGGTACTCCTATGCTCTGATCTTCTCATCTCTGGGGTGCTGACTGCGGGCATGAGACATTTGAAAACTGATATAGAAATCAGAGTCAGGCAAATTTGAGTACTGTAGTCCCTCTATCTGCAGGGGATATATTCCCAATTCTCCTTGGATGTCTAAAACCTCAGGCTGTAGTCAGCCCCATGCACGGTATATTATGCTTTTCTATGTACATAATTGTCTTTTATGTATATACTTGTCTGAGATTAATCTATAAGTCAGGTCAATGAGTTAGCTACTTTTCACATCACTGTGGCCAAATATCTGACAAGAAGCAACTTAAGGGAGAAATATTTTATTTTAGTTTGTGGTTGGAGGGGATGAAGGCCATGATGGTGTAGAAGACATGACAGCTCATAGCAATGGGAGCCTGAACTTGCAACTCCTCAAATTTGACCCAGGAAGCAGCAGATAGATCTTATGAGAACTCAGCTAGCTTCCTTTTCTAAAATCTGTTTGTATTCAGCCAAGTAATCAACCCATGGATTAGTACTGCCCACCATGGGGCCGGTCTTTCCCCACAGTTAATTTTCTCTAGAAACATGCTTGCAGATGCACTCAACAGTGTGATACAGTAATGTCCTAAGCTATCTCAGCTAACTGAGGTGACAACCAAAATTAGCAACCACTTACAGTTTGAGCTTGAGAACGATCACTAGTATTGAAGAGAAGAGTTATATAAATACAGTGCGATAAGATTTATGTGACTTTGGCTCCTCCCTTGAAAGAGTCAAGACAACTTGATGTTTTTAAACTATGATTACCCACATGTAACTGAAACATTAGAAACTAGACATTTAAGGAAATGCTCAGCATCCTTAGCCATCAGGGAAATGCAAATCAAAATGACTCTGAGATATCATCTTACACCTGTCAGAATGGCTAAGATAAAAAATACAGACAACAGCTTATGTTGGAGAAGATGTGGAGAAAGGGGATCACTCCTCCACTGCTGATGGGAATGCAATCTTGTACAGCCTCTGGAAATTAGTATGGCAGTATCTCAGAAAACTGGGAATCCACCTACCTCAAGACCCAGCAATACCACTCCTGGGCATATACCCAAAAGTTGCTGAACCACACCACAAGGACATCTGCTCAACGGTATTCATAGCAGCATTATTTGTAATAGCCAGAACCTGGAAACAACCTAGATGCCCTTCAACAGAAGAATAGATAAAGAAAATGTGGTACATTTACACAATGGAGTATTATGCAGCGGTGAAAACCAATGTCATCATGAAATCTGTAGGCAAATGGATGGAACTAGAAAAAACTCATCCTGAGTGAGGTAACCCAGACCCAGAAAGACAAACATGGTATGTACTCACTCATAAGTGAATGTTAGATGCAAAGCAAAGGATAACTGGGCTACAATCCACAACCCCAGAGAAGCTAGGTAAACAGGAGGACACTAAGAGGGACACACATGGATAGCCCCAGGAAGGGTTTTCCCCTCTTGAAGTAAGAAAGTGTTGCACTGGAGCCCACAGTTAAGAGACTTGAATTTTAAAAGACTTTGCATTTTTAAAGAGATTGGCAATTTTAAAGGAACTGAAATTTTAATGTGTTTGAATTTGTTAAA
>CABHPP010142974.1:0-31821 GCA_902168425.1 Peromyscus attwateri | reverse complement strand
ATGAGTGAGGTAACCCAGACCCAGAAAGACAAACATGGTATGTACTCACTCATAAGTGAATGTTAGATGCAAAGCAAAGGATAACTGGGCTACAATCCACAACCCCAGAGAAGCTAGGTAAACAGGAGGACACTAAGAGGGACACACATGGATAACCCCAGGAAAGGGAAAGGGTTAAGATCTCCTGGGCAAACTGAGAGGGGGGAATAGAAGGGGGGGAGGGGAGATGGGAACATGGGGGAGAGACGGGGTGGGAGAGCAATGAAAGAGATATCTTGACAGAGTGTACCATTAAGGGGATGGGGAGAAATCTGCAGCTAGGGAAAACCTGAGGAACTCACAAGATTGTCCCCAGCTAAGACTCATAGGAATGGTGGAGAGGGTTCTTGAACTAGCCTTCCCCTACACTCAGATTGGTGTCTACCCTAATTGTCATCATAGAACCTATATCCAGTGACTGATGGAAGCAGATGCAGAGACCCACAGCTAAGCACTTGGCCAAGATCCTGGAGTTCAGTTGGCGAGAGGGAGGAAGGATTATAAGAGCAAGGGAGGGGGTTAGCATCATTATGGGAAAAACCACAGAAATAGCTGACCCAAGCTAATGGGAGCTCATGGACTCAGGACTGACAGCTGGGGAGCCTGCATGGAACCAAACTAGGCCCTCTGAATGTGGGTGAAAGTTGCACGGCTTGATGTGTTTGTGGGTCCCCTGGCAATGGGAACAGGACTTACCCTGGGTATAAGAACTGGCTTTTAGACCCTATTCCCTATGGTGCAATGCCTTACTCAGCTTTGATACAGGAGGGAGGGGCTAGGTCCAGCCCCAACATGGTATAACAGCCTGTGTTGACCACCCAAGGGAGGCCTTATTCTCTATGAGGGAATGGGGATGGGATGGGGGTAGGTGGTGGTGGGGGGTGAGAGAAGAGGAGGGAGGGGGAATGGGTTGGTGTGTAAAAGGAAAAAAATTTTAATAAAAATTATATATATAAAATTAAAAAGAAACAAATTTTGCAAGTAAAGGGGAAAAAGAAACTGAAAACACAGATAAGAGGACCTATAGTACTGGCTTTAGGATTAGTTAATTACATTGCAATATGGGCTTAACAACATTGTTTGTGCTGAGTTCTTTCTGAAAATGATGCACATAATTATTCAGAGCACTTTCTGTAGAGGCAATTCTAGAAAGCACTGCCTTGGGAGTATGAAGTGAGACAGGGAAGAAGTCTACCCAAGGTGGTGAGGCAGCAGCTGCTGGTTGTAAAGAAGCCACAACTCTGTAGAAAATGGGTGCCCATCAACGGTGAGTCGGTCACGAACAGGTCAGCTGATGTCTCAAAGCTTGGGTTTCTTTCACATGAAAAGAAGACATAGCACAAGATGCTTGTCAGGGATCTGAAGAAGGTGCAAGGGCTGATGTGAAAGAAAGATGCCTGACCTTCAGCACTCCAACTGGGCACTTGATCTGTCTGTCTCTCTTGATATATATATATATGCCTCTGTCTCTGTCTGTCCCTCTGTCTCTTTCTTTCTCTGTCTCCCCCACCCTACCCTGTGTATGTATGTTAAGTTTTTATCCACGGAGACGTGTTATGGCTATGACAAAAGATGCTCATCAGACAAGCTCTCCGTTTACAGGACTACGTGGTAGGAAGGGCTGAGTATGAGAAGTGGGCAGACTTGGTAGGATTGGACCAACAATATTGACTAACAGTGATGAAAGCATTAGGTACAGTACTGTTTACACATTTGCTGAGATATACTCACATATAAATGTAAGATTCCTAAACCCCCCTCCCAAAAGAACCCACCAAATTACTGCATTTCAGAAGCCATGTTGTTACTGGCATTTTAAAATAGAATCCTGGCTTTTGGAATACGCAGCAGAATATGAACAATTTGCTTCCTCCTATCCCCTTGCATTCTTCAAGGACTAAAAACGTTCAGTCATATATAGCTCAATATATTCCAGATTTCCCTTTGGAAGAAGAAAGCATCTCATTCATGTATGAGATGGCTTTTCTTCATGTTTCTTCCATGTTGTAGTTGGAGAGACCAAGACTGGAAGCACATTCAATTAAAAAATGTCTGAATCCCTTCTGGTCAAATCCTGGTTCCAGTTTCACCAACTCTGGTCCTCTTGAGGCATTACAATTCAGGCCCTCATAAAAGAAAGCACTGTACTTTGTTTTTAAACTGGGTTCTGTTAAATGAGTTGCACATGTCTTTGGATCGTCTCTTGTTGAGGAAAAAGTCAGAACATCTTGAATGAATTCGTGGGTAGGGAGGAGTTTTAGTTTGTTTTATGTTTCAATACCTGGATGACAGACACTGGGTAATTTTCAGAGGAATAAAGGTTTACTGGAGTTTGGGAATTCAAGGTTGAATGTCTTCATCTTCTGAAACCTTTCTTTCTTAAAGGTGTTCTCTTCAGAGTCCTCAGGTGCCTCAGGACTTCACATGAGGAGACAGAACAAGCTAACTAGGGAGAGTTCATTTCTATGTCCAAGCAACCTGCTAATATATTAGCCTATGGACCAACCCATTCATAAGAACAGATCTCTTGTGGCCCAATCACCTCCAGCTTCTCAAAGACTATGGCTATATGTTCATCAATTGAATTTCCAACACATGAAATTTGGGGAACACATTCAATGCATAGTGTGATCTACAACCTCTTTTTTTTGTTCTGTCCTGACTGTACTGCATGTGCCTGTGGGGCTTCATAGGTGTGTGTCTCTGGAGAATGGACAGAGCAGGAAAATAACTAGGATTACACACTTACCTGGTCTTTTTTTTTTCTGCCTTTACTTTAAGGTTAATAGCTTACTCTACTCTGCCAACAACAAACAAACAAACAACTCAAATGGCTCTAAATTTTTATTGTTTATGCCAAGAAAGGCTTATTTCTTGCTTCTTCTGTATGTGCATCAGTGTCAGCTGGGAACCAAAATGTGTAGTTCTTCCCACAGGACCTCAGCTGATCAATGGCCATTACCTTGTATATTTCCATTAACTACAGAAAAATGAAGAGAGTCTTGGATGGCTTCCCATCAATGATGAAGTGTTCAGCCTTGAAATGCCATAAATCACTTGTGCTCTTAGCTCATGGACTAATATTGGTCCCATGTTCTCCACCAACCAGAAAAATGCTAGGGAAGGCAATGTTAGCACATGCCCAAAAGAAAAATAACCAGACTATAAAATGAGTCACAGTAATAACTACCACAGCCTGGGTTAAGGCTGTACATCTTAGGATCTTTATTACGCATCTTATTTTCTATAGAAATGACCTTAACTAAAGACAGTTTACCACAATGTTCAAAAACAATCTCACTCACTGATGTATAAACTATCATTATACAAGAAGGCATTGTGTGATAATAGGAATGTCCTCTGTGTTATCCATTGTAGTAGTCTCTACCACTGATGGCCACTGGCTAGTCTCTACCACTGGTGGTCACTGAGTGCTTGAAATATGGCTAGAAAAATCAAAGAACTTTAAGGAAAATGTAATTTAACTTAGTGCATTCAAATGTAAATAGTAACCAGTAACTAACATATTAGCCAACAGTTTAATACTACAGAAGTCACACTGGATTCATATTTGTCCAACAGCCTTAGTGATGTCATGTGTCGCATTACATTTGTGTTGCATTCTATAGTTTTCAGAATGGTTTTATCTAGATTACCAATCTCATATGTTTCTCCCAATAACCCTATGAAGTAGACAAGAAGTTAATATTGTAATAGCTACCTTAAAGATATAAAATACAATTCTGTAGATTAAGTGATTAGAGCTATAGAAAATAGAAATCAAGTTCTAGGCAGACGTTTGACATCATACACCCTGTTCAGCACTATGCTTATCTCTCAATAAAAGTTTGAAGCAATACTTGAAAATTCCACAAACATCAAAGCAAACCTATATCTCGTTCCTTGGAAGCACTTTTTAAAAAATAAGACCTCCATGGCATTTTTTCCGTGTTATGTCAGCTAGCCACAGGGTAAGTTTGTGTTGTTAATTACATTCTTTCATGACTCTGTCAGTTTATGCATAGATTTTTTTTTTATCCAAGCAAATCATGAGCTTCTTAAGTTATGAACATTTTTTTCCTGGTAATTTCTTCAGTGCCCAGTAGAAAGGTTTCTTTAACTGAGGATGCCCAGTACCCTAACCAGGACAGTCCCAAACAAACTGCCATAACTGATTACCTAGGTGCCCAGCACATGGTTGCTTTCATGGATTGACCTGAATTGGACATCAAAGTAGCAAGGAAATACTTCACTCACAGGCCTTACCATAGGAACCTGAGAATAGCAGGCACTCGAAAAATGACTCAATTTCATGCTAAAAATAAAGAGCAATAAATATTAGATATGTTTTCTTATGCCCAAATAAAGTAAGCGAGTAGATTTTTAGGAAACTGCCAGATGCCAGCACATCTTTTTATATCCCAACATCCAGTTTAAATGTTATTTCAAAGTCAAAAGTCAGTAAAAATTGTGTGTAGCTGATTTGGGATGTTGTAGGCACTGTTAATACGGCATGCACATATACACATAGACACCTCTGGCCCCTCCCCACCGAGCTAAATCATATGCCATTCTCAAAAGCACCTATGGACTTTAGACAGCTATTCTAAAGTCCAAATATTTATTTTCAAACTTTCTGATGGGCTCCCTCATTCCCTGAAATAATCGGGGCATCTATTCTTTCTGGGGAATGCAGCTAAGCTCTCAAATGTATTTTCTAGTTTCTACTCTTACAAGCAGGGTCAGAGCTTTTGATTTTGATCTGTGGATTTGAGCAGGGGTGGGAGGCTCATTCTTTATTGTGTCTTGAGCCTTTGAATGCTTTAGTCACTATGGCATATTGATTTTCTCAACTTCTTCAAATGAGAAAGTGCTTTTTGAATAGTAATAGGGTAGCCCTCTACACACCTCTGGAATAACAATCTGTCTGCATCTGTATATGGAATAGCAATGTCTTGAGCAGTTCTCATACAGCTTGCAGCTTCATGGTATTTCATATCATCACCTGGTGAATTTCATGACGCCCTCAAGTTGACAACATGTTACCCAGTGGTTGCTTTTTTGAAAAGCTAGGGGGTTAACGTAACTTATGCAAATCAAATACCATAAATCTATAAAGAGGATGTGGAAGGAAGTCATGTCAAGTAGAGAAAGATAATCCATATGAATCCCATTGTTCATTAGCCTGTACTCTGGGAGTTCAGGTCCCAGCATTGTATATTTACTGATGAATAATTTTAGACTTCTTTTCATTTTATTTCTGAGTAACATTCAATTAGCAAAGTTCCCTAAAACCTGAGCCCTAGTGTGTAGTTATCCCCACAGCCATGCTTTAAAAAAGGGCCACAATTACAATGCATCACTCATGCATAAAGATAAATAGATGCAACAAAGAAAGAAACAGCTTGTCTGTATTGCCCACCATGAATCTAGTAGAGGCAAAATTTGATTTCTGGGTTTTCTTAACCAAGCCCTGGTGTCTCTGAACATAAATATGAAGATGAGAAAGATGATGAGGAGATGGTTGGGGCATCTTTGGCCCAGACCAGGCTGCAGGTGCAACCAGAGTGAAATTTTCATACAAATGAAGGCAAGGAGCAGAGTTGAACAATGAAACAAAGGCCCACTGGGCATCCTCATTTTACATTGAAACAGTTGGAATCATGGCATAAGCTGTTGTTTGAAGCCAGCTGATTCCCAAGACACAGATCACAATCACTGGGGTGAGGCCCAGACACCAGCAAGTTTTCCTTCTCGAGGTGGTTCCAAATGTGCAGGCGAGTCTGAGAACCAATCTTTATTAAAAGACGTCATTCTGAGTTCCTTGAAAAAGTCAGACTCTGACTCATGGAGGGGACAGTGCCAGAGGGCTGTAGAAGTAGCTGCTACCAAGCATGGAATTTGCTTCCTGGCACAGTACTTCATTACTAATCTTCACGACAGTGGCATGGAGTTGATAATTATGTTTTGTCTAATTGGTGGCCCTTTCTACATGAGTTATGTTCCAAACCCCTCTCCGTGGAGATTCCTTCCCTCAAGTTAGCTTACCTTCTCACAGTTCCACAAATATGTTCTTAACAAACTTAGTAATGTTGTCCCAGCCAAGGAATGTGAAAATAGTATATTCCAGGCTGTGGACTTGGGACATAGCACCCCTTTCAGTCTTGGAACATGGCCTCCTTGTTGTTCTTTCACATCCTCTGTGATCAAACACTTGGCTGTGTTCGCTTGTGGTCAGCTCAGTAACCCATCTCCGTGCACTTCCTGTTTCAGTCTATTTGCTGCTGCTAGGTAATCTAGAAAGAATAAAATAGTTCTTGCAATTTTGGAAGCTGAAATGGTCAGTATTAAGATCTGGTGTCTGCTGAAGACTTGTGTACACCATACCACAGCAGAAGACAGATGGACAAGCAAACACATGAGAAAAAGAGAGGATAGGGATCAAAATTACCCTATCAGGAACTCCTGCAATAAATAACTTGCTCCTGTGATGGCAGCATTAGTTCATTCAACAAGCCAGAGCCCTGTGGCTTAATTACCACTTCAAGGTCATACATCTTAATCATGACAGCAACTGAATTTCAACATGGATTTTGGAGGAGATATTAAAACCATAGCACTTTCTTTGATCTCAGTCTCAGTTTCCTTTCCTCTTCCTCTTGCAGCAGGGGGCTAGAGCACTGGGCAGGATGGGAGAAGGGAGTCTCATATAGTGCTTAATTTTAAGGGGTTCCAGCTAAGACAGCATTATATACCAACAAATGCTGGTGGTATTTCAACCTCCATAGTTCATGGTCTTTTCACTCTTTCCCTTGTCTTTATGGTCTCCTAGGAAAGAGAATAATTTGATTCTGACTTTTTCTTTGCTACTGACATAATTTAATCTCAAGCAAGTCATATTTGGCTCTCCCCCCACCCATCACCAAGCCTCAGCTTCTACATCTATAGAACAAAGTGGTTGAATTACCAGCCACTCTTTATTTTTTAATTTTTATTTATTATTTGGGGTGTCTGTGTGTGTGTGCCATTGAGCATGAATAGCGGTCAAAGGACAGCTTTATGGAGTTGGTTCTCTCTTTCCATGTTTACCTGGTTGCCAGAATTGCCTGGAAGGCACTTTTGCTCACTAAGGTATGTCTCTGCCCCAAGACATGTGCTGCTTTGCTCATGTATTAAACAGGTTCCTGTTTAATAACCATTATAATGTCTAAGTGGTCATGAGGATAAATAATCTCTTGAGACTCCTAGGAAAAAGCAGCTCTGAAAACAGAAAGGTTGTAATGGCCACAACTGAAGTAAATAACGCTTGTAGACTGTAAATAACAATAAGATAAGCATACCATAGGAGAATAGTTTAAATATAACAAAAAGCAAGGGCTCTAGAACTACAAAAGAATGACAAAGCAATTCCAACAACCCACACAGGTGATAATTGTATTTGTTTAATTACTCATTAGATCTTTAAAGCTCATCCTGTATGGACAAGAATTATCCAGGTGCCCATGCACACAGCAAGAAGGCAGCCTTCTAATTGTCAAGGAGAGAAGCTGCAGGGGACACAGCAGCCTCTCCAGTACCCTGATTGTGGACGTGTATTCCCCAAAATTACAAGAAAGAAACTTTTCTAAGTTACCCAGTCTGTTTGTTACAGCACAAGCATACACATACCTAATGAATGTGCACAATGGTTGTAGGCAGACTTTTCTTTCCCACCCACCAGTTCCCAAATAACTGACTCAGAGACTTAATATCAATTACAAATGCTCAGCCAATAGCTCAGGCTTGTTGCTAGCTAACTCTTACATTTAAATGAACCCTTATTTCTTATCTATGCTTTGCCACATGACTTGGTACCTTTTCTCAGTCCAGTATGTTCATCTTGCTTCTCCCTGCATCTCTGGTGACTCCAGACTCCACCCTTCTTCTTACCATCTTTCTCAGTTTGGCTCTCCTGCCTAACTTTATTTTGTTCAGCTGTTGGCCAGTCAGCTTCTTTATTAAACCAGTCACAATGACATGTATTCACACAGTGTAATGGAATATTCTACAATAGTGTCACATGTTCTTTATTTTACTTTATGACCTTTTCTTATTCAGTTATTCATTTGTGTGTGTTGGTTATGAAATACTACAGTGTACATATGAAGGTCAGAGAGCAACTTTGGGGAACTGGTTCTTTCCTTCTACTAAGTTGTTTGCAGGGATTGAATTCAGGGTTTCAGAGGATCAAACTCTGGTCATCAGGCTTGCCAGCAAGTGCCCTTACCAGCTGAGTCATCTCTCTGACCTTACATGCTGTTTCTTCAGAACATCACAGCCAGGTGTATGCAGGAACCAGCTTCTACTGAGTTAAGAGAGCCAATTCTTAGGTTTTGAGAATGTGTGAGCTGGTGTATAAAACAATTGTTTTAAAAATTAGGCTATACTGTGTAAAATAAATTATCTTAAAAACAAAGGTAATTATCCAAGCTCATTGGTTCCTAGTTATTTTAATGTTGTCTGTGTTCAGATTATTGCTGTTTGTTGTATTACATGGTGGAAATGTGTCATAGAGATGTGGAACTGTGACTTTTCCTAGCTCTTGGTCTGGTAATGTCAAGTTGACAGTTTGGAACAGTCCATAGAATGAGTACTTAATCCATGGAAATGGACAAAAAGTACAATAAGGTTTTGCTGTATCATGTTTTCTCCCAAAGAGCTACTTGTTACACATTTATCAGCAGATCCCCATCACAAGGTCCCCTTGAAGGATAAGTGTATGTAAATACAGATTCCCAAAGCAGGAAACTCTCACAACCCAAACTAGAGACTCCTGTAGTAACTGGGTCCCTTGACTCCTGGGTTCTTTCCATGATACAAACACGCCTTTCCATGCACATATAAAGAAAGGCTATATATGTGTGGATAAACTGGCCAAGCATCCCAGAAGCCAGATTAAAAAGAGCCAGTGCATTTAGTCAGAGGGTAAGGGTACACACACTGCCTCCTAAATTTCTCTGCACAGGCATTGTGTAATTCTAATTCTCAATAGAGTGAAGGCCGAAGACTATAAATTCCAGGCACTAGGGAAAAGCCTGGGAGGGAAGGCTCTTTTTACAGCCACAATTTGCAGTCTGCAGTAAAATACTTTAATTGCTACTCAGTGTAGGATTTGCCTGTGTGTTTTTCTAGCATGGTGAAGATTAACAAGGAGCAGGAGGCTGAATCCAGGCACCTTTTGGGGGCTGGAGGAAGGAGGGGGCAGAGCAGAAGCCCAGATCACTTAAAGATGGATTTACAGAAATAGGAACTGGAACTGAAGACACAGCAGGAGGTCTTCAAAATAACTCTGGAGAAGTTTCTTTGATGAGCTGAGGCAAGTCAGCAGCTTCCACACAGTGTATCTGTCCTCATAAATCAACAAGACTCACAGCGCTGCAAGACATCTCCCACTATGCAGCCAAAAATAAAAAATAAAAATGGACTCACTGCAGTAGCACAAAGGATCTACTGCATTGCTTTGCTCGGGTACCTAAAGAAACAAAAAATTTGATTTTTGTTGTTAATAATTGGGTACACAGACGTTCATGAAAGGCTAAATCTTATTAGGTTGTAAAAAAACAAATCTTGAGGAAGCCATTTTTTTTTCTAGAAACTTTTGAAGACTAAAATACATTTTCCAGCCTCTGAATGCAAATGTATTACAGGCTAATATGCACATACATTATTTTAGTAATCCCAACTCCTGTGTCCCATCCCAGTGCTTATGGTTTACATCTGCCAGGGGCATTTGGATTTTAAATAAACTTTCACCAATGAGCAAGTTGGAAACCCCTTTTTCAGAATCTTCCTATTCAAAATACTTGAGTCCAGGGGCCAGCAACTTCAGCATCACATAGGAACTTGTTAAAAATGCAGAACTCCCACCCCTAATGGAATCACCTGCAATTTAAAAAGGCAATTCAATGATACAGAGTTGAGAATATCTGGAACCCAGGGAAAACATGCAACCTGCCATCCTTGTAAAAGAACCTCTTCTTTACTCCAGGCTTAAGCTGTTTTATCTCACATTCCTTATAGCCAGGCAAGGGCTGGGGCCCTTGGATTGTCCTTTTAAATCAAACCTTCCTTAGACCTCACAGTATCATCCAGAGTCTCCTGAGATTAGCACAGTTGTTGCAGCAGCCCCTATCCATCCTTGTTGCTCCGACTGAAGGAATAAATCCTTCATTGCCTCTGCTCAACAATGGCTCTCTATTTCCCAGCATCACAAATATGCATGTCTCTGTTTGTCTCCAAGGACATCCTGCACCTGGTCTTAGTGACCTGTCCAAGCCAGTTCCCTATTACTTTCCCCATGTGTCTCACTGGCTCTGGAATGTCTTTCAACTGTGCCATGGAAGGTACCCCAAACCTCTGCCTCTTAGCTTTTCAAAGGAAATTTCATTTCTGTCTTCCCTCTGCCTTTCCAAACCTTATTCATATTTCAAGACTACTTCCTTTTACCCTGAACACCTGTGGCAATTACAATCCTAGACACTTGATCATCTCTTATGGTTAACCAATTCTCATCTACACAGGACCAAGCTAAGCAAGAGTCTCCACAGCAGGAAAGAACATAGTCTAAAAATGAACCTGAACCCTCTGTTCAGAATAGGCGTGGATTCAGCCTGACTCCAGAAAAGAGAGCATTGCTGCCCCACCACAGCTATGATCGTATTTAGCTTCAGGCATGGGAGTCAGAGATTGTGTTTTTGCCACTTTTTGTAACCCTTAGGGTCTTGGCAACAGTTTTCCTGGGTTCATCATTCCCGTCATATTCAGCAGGTGAGCATTATGATAGGTGGCAGAGGTGACGGAAGTGGGTGAACAGTTGCAGGTCAGGATGCAATAACAGCAACCACAGCTACTTCCTGTGAGGGCTTTCTATGTGTCAAGCACAATTCTATGTGTTTTATATTTCTTTATTTTTAAAAAGTCATTTAAATTTTATTTTAAAAAGTTATTTAAAATAAAAAATTGATGTAAAAAATCAAAACAAATAATAAATTAGCATGTTAGCTTTTGCTAACACTAGCCAGAATTGATTCTAGAACATTCTTTTTTTTTTTTTAAGATTTATTTGTTTATTATATATACAGTATTCTGCCTGTATATGTCTGCCTACAGGCCAGAAGAGGGCACCAGATCTCATTATGGATGGTTGTGAGCCACCATATGGTTGCTGGGAATTGAACTCAGGACCTCTGGAAGAGCAGCCAGTGTTCTTAACCTCTGAGCCATCGCTCCAGCTCCTCTAGAACATTCTTTATGTTCCTTATCTGAGCCCACTTCTTTCCTGGTAGGTATAAATTTTTGTCCCATCAGCCAGCTCCCAAATAACCACACAGAGACTTACTATTAATTATAAATGCTCAGCTGATATCTTTCACTTGTTACTAACTAGCTCTTACAACTTAACCCATATTTCTTACCTGTATTCTACCACATGGCTCATTACCTTCCTTCAACACAGCATGTTTGTCTTGCTTCTCCCAGAGTCTCCTGGTGACTCTACCCTTCTTCATCCCCAAGCTCTCCCCCTGTCCACAAGTCCAGCCTAATCTCTTCCTGCCTAGCTATTGGTCATCTAGCTCTTTATTAAACCAATGAGAGCAACACATCTTCACAATGTACAAAAAGATTATTACATAACTTTTCCCAAGCAAAACTATTATTTTGACTTTGGGGCAAATGAGATCCTTCCTGCTACATTACTCAGGTTCTCTTCAAATGTCTTGGCTCTTAAACACCACAATAGCTGAGACTGTAGACACAGGCCATTGTGCTGGCTTGTTTCGGGCTTTGTTGTGGTCATAAAATGTGCATAATACTGACTGCTGATAGTAAAGTTTAGTGGAATGAAGTACATTTACACTCTGTACAACCATCACACCTGTCCATCCCCAGAACTGCATTGTTCTAAGCTCAATGTCCTCCCACCAGTCCCTGGTAACCATCATTCCTCTTTCTGTCTCTAGGCAGTGATTATAAATGGAATCACTCACTATTTCTTCTTTTGTGGCTGTCTTATTCACTAAAAGTAATGGCTTTAGGTTCATCCATGTTGTAACATATGCCAGAATTTCCTTAATAGGGCTGAATAATAGTCCATTGAAAACATATTTTCACACTTCGCTTGTCCATTTATCTGTCCATGGACACTTAGGTGCTTTCATCTTGTAACTGTTTGAGAAAATGTGAGTGTAAAAATGTCTAATCTGATTTTCATAATAAACACTTTAGAGTTTTATCACCCAACTGTGCATCTCCAAGTGCTTTAAAAAATCTCTTTAACGTTCCTTAATGTCTTTATTTTTCTAAGCTTCCTTTTAATCTACAGTTTAAAGTTATGTCTTATACTGACAGGTGCTCTGCTGTAGGTACCATTGCCATCCCCATTATGCAGATGAGGACACTGGGGTTTCTCAAGGCCAGCAAAAAGTGATGAGCAAGACTATAGAAGTAAATAAGAACTCTGAGATACAATCACATGCAGAAAAAAGGTTATCTGTATATCCAGATTGGAGAATGTCTACATTTGCAGATAGCAGAAGGAAGACAGTGCTGGAGTCTAAGAAGAAGCAGATAAATAGTGAAAGACCCCCCGAAGGCAGTCTTCCCTCAGGAGAGACCCTCGCCCAAGGATCACACCGAGACCACCAGTCAGATGCAAACAGCAAGAGGCTTTATTCAGGAATACGGGTACCCGGGGCGACACAGTCTCTCAAGAAACTCAAGTGACTGGCGCGCCCACGGGCTGAAGCAGGGGGTTCTTATAGGGTCGAGCAGCTGGAGGCGTGGTTACAGAAGCGAGATGCAGGGTTACAGGGCTCTGATTGGATGATTCAAATGAGGCCAGGTTCAAACCCAGGACAGCTCGTGGTTCCCCCCCCCCCCAGCTCGCCACGCCTGCTGGCTTGGCTTTTGTCTAGGGTACAGGGTGTTTTTCTGACCTTTTAGTTCCTCGCTCTGGGGCCAGGTGGCTAACCACAAATGTTCTGTTTACTCCATGACCGTTAACTGAACTCCTCAGTACCTCTCAGGCTTTATTCAAAAACAGCTAAGCTAAGCTAGGCTAGGTGGGGAGGCTGGGGGTCTTTCAATAGTATGTCAGACCAGAACAAAGTGCTCTCATCAGTTAAAGCTTGCATATTGTTTTACTTAATTTTTTTATTTTCTTGACATGATATTTTTATCTATTGTGGGTTATAATTTGGGGATAATTCAATAATAGGTACATTATGTAATGGTGTGGCCAGAGTAGTTAGCAGTTCTGTGTCCTCATATGTTGTTATTTCCATGTGATGAGAGCCTTCAAATCTTTACTCAGTTATTTTGAGTATCTTCACATAGTTATTTTTGTGGACTATGGTACCTTGGTATACTAGAGGACATCAGAAGCTCTAGCTTCTGTAGACAAATTTCTAAATGGTCTTATTAAATAAAATACACAGAGCCAGAAATTTGGGTTAAAGCCTTAGAGAGATCTTTAAAGCAGGGAAATATGGAAGCCACCAGCTAACCTCACCTAACCAATTCCGCAGCTTCCAAGGAGAGTAACTTCCTGTCTAACCAGGCTTATGTGCCTTGCTTTTCTGCCCTCTCATTGGCTCTTAGCCCAGCTACCTCACGTCCTCTTCCTACACAGCTCTGTCACTGTCTGTTTGTCTGTACAGACCTCCAGGTCTCTATGGTTGGTACTGGGATTAAAGGTGTGTGTCACTACACTTGGCTCTGTTCCCTAGTGTGGCCTTGAACACACAGAGATCCTGCCTGCTAAAGGATTAAGGGCATGTGTTGCCTGACTTCTTTGTTTACTTAAAATGGCTGGCCTTTTCCCCTCTGATCTCCAGGCAAGCTTTATTTATTAAGGCACAAATAAAACATCATCACATTTCAGTACAAATAAAATATCACCACAAACTCCCCAATAACATTTTGGTACACATATCCACTCTTCTCTCCTTCTACCCTTTCCAACCTCTGATGAGCTCTTTTATACTCTTTGCTTCTTTGACACCAAAGTTTTAACTTCTGACTTAATTATTTAACATAATGCCCACCCCCCAATATATCCAGGACTCTGCAAATAATAGGATTTTATCTTGTTTTGACTGACTAATTTTCCATTTGGGGTATATGCAAATGTGCTATATAGCCAATTTTTAATCAAATTTTATTGTTTGAGGATTTTATACATGCACATAATCCAATATACCTCCTTTCCACACACTTCAGTTCCTCCCCTATCCCTCCCACCACTTTTCCCTTTCAACTTCATGCACTCTTGTAAAAAAAAAAAAAAACAACTCACTGAATTCATTTAATGCTGCCAGTACAAATGTGGGACCTACCGGAGCATGGCTAGGCTCTCAGGTGGCTAATTCCCTGAAATAACTGACTCTCTCCCCAGCAGCCATCAGTTGCCAATAGTCCCTGAGCTAGGGATGGGACTTCCTGAGCCCCTCCCCCATCCATGCTAGGATTTGGGCTGGATCTTGTGCAAGTCTTGTGCATTAGGTAAAGTTGTTGTGAGTTTATGTGCACAACAATCTTGTTGTGCCTGGCAAACACTGTTTTCTTACAGGCAAACACCCACTCCTTCTGGCTCTTAACATCTTCGCAACCCCTTTCCCTGAGATCCCTGAGACTTGAGAGGAGGGGATGTGACACAGAAGTCCCCTTTAGGGATGAACACCCCCATAGTCCCTTATTCTCTGTACTTTGACTAGTTGAGTCTCTGTGCTTACTGCCATCTACTGTAAAAACAAGCTTCTCTGATGAAGGTTGAGAGATGCACTAGTTTTTACATAATAAAGATAAAAACTTATGGTGAAGTTTAATAATATGTCCATTTAGCAGAATCAAAGTATTAGGTTCTTGTCTAAGGCCTCTGAGGCAGCCACTCAGGAATTTTTGGTCCAGTTTATGGTACTGTCTTATGCAATGGGATTTCAATTTTAAAAGATTGTCGACTTCTTAAAGTTCAGCGTTTATTTACTTCTGTCCGAAGGTCCAGTATGCTCAAATCATTCTTTTTTTTTTTTTATTTCTGCCTCTACTTCTATTACATTTCCTTGTTTTCTATAATTTCCCCCAGAAAATAGCTAAAACGTTTGGAGATAAATCTGGATGACAAGGAGAGTTGGCATTTGTTCCAATACCAGATACATTGACTTTGGTGGAGTGTTAGTTAGTTGTTACCTGACGTCATTCATTTGTCCATGTCAACACATAATTATAGAATGTTCACTTAGTGCCAAGAATCCTTCTAGGCTCTGAAGGTTTTACATGTGAAAAGGTAAACAGGAGTCATGCTCCTTTGGATCTATTGTGTAGTGAAGACGTATGATGAAATTTCAAACATGCACAGAACAGGATAAATTCAGAAGTAAACTCCAACAGGAATAATAAGAAAGGAGGTTGTGACCAAGTAGGGTAGAGGTTACTTTAGGGATATGGCCACAGAAAGCATCTTGAAGGAACCGATGCTGGAATTAAGACCCAATGACAGGAACCATTATGGATCAAACCATAAAAAGGAAAAATCAGAGAAAGACATTGGCAGGTGCAAAGGCCCTGAGCTGAGGGAAGAGATGTGCTCAGTGAACAGAAGGTTAGTATGGTGGGGACAGGCTGAAGAGATCAGATGAGTGTCAGCAAGGGTAACATGTTTGCCTCACCATGTTCATTTAAGCAAGGGTGATATGTTTGCGTAAACATGTTCATTTAAGTGGTAAGGAACAGACAGTTGATTTGACCATTGTGGGAGCCCACAAAGGTTTCCTAGTGAGATCTGAGCTTGCTTTACACAGCATGGCTGCAGAAGGGGATGGATTGACCATGTGCATGGTTACCAGGTATTTGGAAGGGTCTGCACTTGGCTGTGCTAGGGGGAGGTCTTTTGTTCCACCCCTTGGCATTTCTATAAATAGCCCTTTAGAAGAGACAGATGGGGCCTGTGGATAGGGATCCAGGCCCTCCTGAGGCTATCCTATGTTTCTATCTGTCTCTCTCCCCTCTATATTTCTATCTAAATATTTCTCACTTCTCCTTATTCAAGAGTACCCTGGGAGAAAAAGTGGGGGTGGGTACCCACAGACCATCAAAACACAGAATTCCTCAAAGACTGTATTTCCAAAGAGAGCTGATTGTATTTCACAATTAAGGTATTTTCCCCCATTTTAATTGCTCAACATAATGGTAAGTTTCAAGTACATGCTGTTGGTTTCTTCCTTCAGAAAATTAATGCTGTTCTGTCATGAGGTTATGGAGAAAAAAGAAACAGTGAGTTGGGGGTGTGACATCACACAGCCTGGGTGACTTCCACTCTACACTGGATGTGCAAGCAGCGGAACACACTGTCCACAGAGAAATAACTCTGGCTCTCTTGAGGGCTTCCTCCAAGACTGATCTGAGATGACTCAGCATGTTACAGTTTGAACTCCAGAAGCAGCCCATGTGACAGGATTCATACCTTACATAAGGCCATTTCTCTGGCACAAAGCCTGGTTTCTTTGGTATGCTGGCTATAGCTCTTAATCACTATGAACATGGGAAGAACAACAGATGAATCCAGCTTATGGACTTTTCAAAATGTCTAAGACATGAAAAACAGAGAGGCTGAGCAACACCAGATCAAAGGGCACTAATGGAAACTGTCACCTGTGTGCAGGATTGATCTGGTGCTGTAGTTTGGATCTTCAATGTTTCCTCAAAGTCCATGTGTTAAAGTCTTGGTCCCAGACACTCTTGGGGGATGTGGAGCCTTAAGAGGTCAGACCTAGTGTTAGGTCTTTTAAGTCTTTGGGGTTGTGTCCTAAAGGGGGAATGTGGGATACTGGATGCACCTTCATTGTCTTTTGCTCCTTGGCCATGATGAGGTAAAGGGTCTGTTCTTCCATGTGTTCCTGCCATCTCATATCCCTCAGTGATAGGACGCAGACAACAATTGACCCAAAGGAACCTTTTTCCTCTGGAAGTTGATTATCTTAGGCATTTGTGACTGCAATGGAAGGCTGACTACATCCTCTGGGACAGGAGGATGCATCATGTTCTGGTTGGAAGAAAGGTCTCACCACTCATTTTGCTCATCTCTAGAATTTTGTCCTGCCTCCCCTACTCAGATGCCAACTTCAGTTCTGAGGATCTGACTAAGACAGCCTAAGTGAGCACCCACTAGCCCTTCAGAGAGTGGAAAGGCAGGAAGATCATCTTGTTGGCAGTGTGCCAACCTGTGCTCCATACATTGCCATGCCCAAGTCCTTCCCAATCCCACTCTTGCTGCCTTAGGGCTAGGAGCACCTGTCAAGCCTTCATGTTTTATAGCAGTCCATGTATCCACAGGTACAATTAAATTTGATACCAACTTGATTGACTCTGGAATCAACTAAGAGACATACCTCTGGACAGGCCTGTGAGGGCATTTCAGAGAAGGCTTAACTCAGGACAGAAGATTGTCGCCCGGTGTGGGCAGCACCTTTCTGAGATGGCCCAGACATATAACAGTCCCTAGAAAAAGTAGTACTGCTTGCTTGCTCAGCTTCACTTCTTGCTGGTGAGTGAGCCTGTCCTCCTGGAATTGTTGCTGCTGGACTGCCATCTTTTGCTGACATTGGAACCTGCCTTCTTACCCTTTCTAGTGGTCAGAGGACAGTTACTGGACTACTCAGCCCCTGTCTTGTAAGCCAGTCTCATAAATCCCATATATGTATGGAGATACATACATCAAATATACTTACATGCATACATACATATACATACGTGTGTGTGTGTGTGTGTGTGTGTGTGTGTGTGTACATTCTATTGACTCTGTTTCCCTATATAATCTAGTAACAATAGGTTTTCACTTCTTTGGCATAATTCCATTTTCCTTTTGGTTTGTTACCTTTTCTGCTTCTTTATGCCATCAGAGGCAGATAGTTTGAAACAGAATTTTATTTGGTCCATGGTTCTGAAAGCTGGGGAGTCCAAGAATGTGGCTTCAGCATCTAGTTAAGACACTCCTTGTTGCTTTACAGCATAGTGGAAGGGCAAGTGAGCACTCAAGAGAAAGGGAGAAATAGATCTGAGCTTACACTTCTTATCAGGAACATCATTCCATGACGATGAGCTCACTTTTCTAAAAGTAACTGCAAACTATTCATGAGGACAAAGCCCTCCCTGATGGAGTTACCTCCTTCTTTCTTAGTGAGGGGTTTGAAATCAGGGCCTTGTACATGCTAGGCAAGTGCTCTAGTACTGAGCTATATTGCCATCTTTTGATCACCTCCTACAAACCCTACCTGCTAACACAATAACAATGTCAATTTAGCCTAAACATGGGTTTTAGAGGAGAACTTCAAACCATTGCATCTACTCAAATCACCCCTGCTTTTTTTAAACTGTCATACTTTTTTAAAATTACAATCATATGTCACTTAGCAATATACTTTGAGAAACGCATCATTATGTGATTTTATCAGTATGAAATCACAGAGTGTACTGAGATAAACTTAGGGAGTACAACCTTTTACACATCCAGATCACAGGTAGATAGGTACATGGTACAACCTCTGGCTCCTGGGCCAGAATGAACACAATAACTCAAGGACAATTTAAGCACAAAGAACAATGATGCAATCAAGAGGTGGGTTGAACGAGAGGTGGAGGAGGCTATTGGATGTATAGCAAGGCACACTATTTGATTGTAATTTTTCTTTGGTAAGTGGAATGATTATTTGCTAAAATGATGCTAAGCATTGTGTAGTAAGATTCATAAAGTAATAACACACTCATTTATAGTCATTCTCAAGCAGTATATACTGAATGCAAGGTACATGCTATAATTTTTCATAATTGGCTGTGTGCAGTAAGTTTTACACCAGCATCACCACAAACACAAAAGTAACAAGTTGCACTCAGATACACAACAGCTATAGCACCATGGACTATGAGACTATGAGACATCTTAGCTCTGTAATAATCTTGAGAGACTGTTATCATATGTGCAGTCTATCCCTAACTAAAATTCATGCCATATGTGTGTTTCGTGTGTGTGTTTCACATTTTCTGAAATTTTGCAAAGGGAAGGAAAATCTACAGAGGGAGTCTCAGGAGATGATCACTTTGTGAACACACTTGAAAACTATTTGAAGTTTTGTTTCCCTCAAAGTGCAGGAAATGGTGTTGCATTTATTTATAAAAAGAGTTACCTTTATATTCTGTTGGGGTTATATTTCAGTTCTTGAAAGCATATTGCATTATAGATACTGTCTTGTTATAAGAAGTCTTTGAAGGATGCCAAAGGTTATCTTGGCAAAATTCCACAGTAAACAGCAGCAGCCCTTTGGGCAAATACCCCTGTGAGAAGAGATCCGTTTCTGCATTCAGATGGCTGTGTTGTATGTGCCTGCATGCAACTTCGTGTGATCAACAACTGGCCAAGACTCAAAGTGAACTTAGGAAATGAGTGCAATGAGAACTTGCACCCAGCCCATGGGGAAGGTTCTCTTGGAAAAGTAAGAAACAGAAACTGTAACTCTGCCTTTCCTTTCAAAGAACAGCAAGTTCAGCACTGAGGTTCTGTTCTGTGCTATATAGAGAATTTATGTTTCAAAAAAGTCACTATAAAAAAGGCTGAAAATATAGAAAGCCTTTTTCCCTCAATTTCAACTCTGATATATCTATATCTATACCTATACCTATATCTATATCTATATCTATATCTATATCTATCTATCTATCTACATAAATAGATAGGGATATTTAGGTAGATAGATAGATAGATAGATAGATAGACAGACAGACAGACAGACAGACAGATAGATAGATAGATAGATAGATGGAGTGCATGTGTTTATGTAAGTGAATATAAATGTAATGAGGGGCTAGAGTGATGGTTCATTGGTTAAATACACTATCCTCATGTCCTGAAAATCTGGGTTCTATTTCAACTACCCACATGACAGCTTACAACCATTTATAAGTCTAGTACCAGAGCATCCAACACCTTCTTCTGGATCAGGCAGGCACTGCATGCACACGGTGCCCAGACATACATGCAGACAAAACACCCATACACAGAAAATAAACATAAATTAATCGAAAAAATTGTAATTGAGAGTGAGTGTAAAACTTTAAGTGAAGCTCAATGCTTCATAATGGATTTTAATTGTACAGAAGTTCATTGAGATGTAGAGTTTGTTATTAGGCAAGAGTTTGAGTGGCTTCCTTAAACAAGCTGTGGCATGTTTTCATTTGTGAGTTAATTTGAATAAATTTTTTTTTAATTTATTTATTTATTATGTACACAATGTTCTGTCTGCACATATCCCTGCAGGCCAGAAGAGGGCATCAGATCTCATTACAGATGGTTGTGAGCCACCATGTGGTTGCTGGGAATTGAACTCAGAACCTTTGGAAGAGCAGCCAGTGCTCTTAACCTCTGAGCCATCTCTCCAGCCCCCAAATTATTTTATTTTTAAAAGACACTGACAATTTACTACTAAGTAATGCTCTGTCTTCAGGAACTCACCTCTTCCTTATTTACCATTAATTCTCATGCTCATTAGTTCATATAACCTTTGCTTTGTATGAGCTTCTGAAGTAATCAATGATTTAAAAGGTGGGCATTTATTTAACTCTGAAGGTGGCTGGGGAAGAACTAGAGGTTTCTTCTATCTAGCATGGACTTGATTAAGCACAGATGAGCCTTGTCATTTGTCTATAGCCTGGTAGTAAGCCGAGGGCTGCCTGAGCTATAGGCTAAAGTGAGGGATGTCTGAGTTACCTGGGATATGTGTCTCTCATCATCTACTAGATTATCCTGGGCTCCTCATTTTTTAACTGGGTTCTTATGACAATGAGAAGTGAAAGCCTACAGCATAATCATAGCCAAGAGCCCCCAAAAGTCACTCTACCTATTGTTTCATGAATAACAGCCAGTCATAAAATGAAGAATATATTCAAGAAGTCAGAGAAAGAAAGATATTGTGGAATAATCTTTTTGTACACTGTGAAGATGTGTCACTCTGATTGGTTTAATAAAAAGCTGAATGGCCAATAGTGAGGCAGGATTTCCAGGTAGAGAGGACACTAGGAAGAAGACAGAGATGCCAGGAGATACAGAGCACCAGGATGGGCAATATGGGGATGAGGTAATAAAGCCATGAGGCAGAAAGTTAATTAATAGAATTGGGTTAATTTAAGTTATAAAAGCTAGTTAGAAACAAGTCTAAGTTATTGGCCAAGCTTTCATAATTAATAATAAGTCTCCATGTCATTATTGGGAAGTCATTTGTCCTGACAAAAAGTCCTGACGAAAAATGGCATCCAATGTGGGGGCATGTATTTCCTGAGAAAGCTTTAAAAAGTTCCAGACACACAAAAACAGAGCCAAATGTGGCTTCCTAGTCCTACAGTCTCTCACATGGGTCATGGTACAGAGATGCATCTCCTGGCCACACCTGTGGGCTTGAGCTGCCAGTGCACCATGAGCTATGTATGCTGCATGGGGGTTTAAGGTTTTGCTCATGCAGATAAAAAAAGGTTGCAGACAAATAGTAAATCAGGTTCAAACAGAAAAAAAAACCTCTAAACAAGTTACAGTGTGTTTAACAATGTGTGTAGTCTTAAGAAAAAAAATAGTATAGATAATCATAAAAATAGCTTAAAATAATAAAGTCTTTAAAGAGAGAGATAAAGTTAAAAAAAAGAATAAGCCATGTTGATATGGGAAATACACAGGGAGTCTAGATCCTGTATGATGTTATGCTGACTTTAAATCTTTTGATTACTGATGAGCAAACAATAGCTGCTGAGAGACACTGGATTATAAAAACTGCTCAATTAAACCAAGCTATATATTGTGAAAATATTTTAACTTCAAAATGAAAGACAAAAAATATGTTATATTTGGGAAGAGGTTATGCTTTTGTTTCCATAGAAAACAAAAGGCTGTGGATTCGCTGAAAATTGATAGAGATCAGGTTTGACTGAGGAAGACTTCCTGAATATCTTGGCTACAGACATGGGGGAGGAAGCCAAGAAAGAATACAGGACAGGTGACATGTAAGCTGATCCCTCTGCATGAGAACAGCTCAGAGATGAGATGAGACATGATA
Organism: Peromyscus attwateri; assembly: GCA_902168425.1. Taxonomy (NCBI): domain Eukaryota; kingdom Metazoa; phylum Chordata; class Mammalia; order Rodentia; family Cricetidae; genus Peromyscus; species Peromyscus attwateri. The sequence goes on along the minus strand of CABHPP010142974.1, from coordinate 9,658 downwards.
AATCTTATTGGCTACAGAGTCCCCATAACTTATTATTACCTGCCATCCTTTCATATGGCATGGATAGAGATTTATATTATGGTTTGGTTATGCAGTTCAAACAGACTTATAACGTTGAAAGATGCCTGTTACATGCTCAAACATGGAACAAAAAACATCTTTAAAACTGACTTGTGTACACCACACGTTCCATACTCGTGTTAATGCAGACATGTATCTTACCTTTAAAAGTCTGTATGTTTTCAGAGCAAGGGGACCAAACACCAACAAAAACAGGTGCCTAGGTGATCCAGCCTCCCAGAGTGCCTCTGTTGCAGTTTCCTCAGAGTTTTGCATTCAGAACAGCTTCAAAACTGATGGCTGAGATGGTCCAGCCTCACAAGTTCTAGCCAGGACTTCACCATTATCCTAATTTTCTCAGGGCCCCCCAAAGATTCCAGTGCCCCAAGAGGAAATAGTCAAGAAAACACAACACTCACATTCCCAAGAAGTAGGGTAGATAGTTTTTGGTTATTTGGTGGGTTATAGATGTTTGTCATTGTTTGGGGGGGGGGTGGTTACAAATTGTTATTGGTCATGGTCAGAAAAAAATCTAAACAAAGGAGATTAGATGCAGGAATCTCATTCTGAAAAGAAAAAAGAGGGCTATGGAAATGATGGGATAAAAGGGTAGATTATTGAATCTGCTTTTAAACTAAAAAAAAACTACTAGTCTTAAATATTTTACATTGGTATGGATTTTTATATATTAATATAAATTTAAGGTTATTTTTGTTATACTGCATATATGTCTCTACTCTTATTTAAGGTATTTTTGTATATTGATACAAATTTAGGTTATTTCTGTTTTAACATACTGTATATATGTTTCTACTCTTGTTTAAGGTATTGTACCTATGCAGCTCATTTAAAAATGTAATGAAAAGTTCTAGTCCTTAAAATCTATTACAGAAAGTTAAGAAATATAGGTTAGGAGTTAGTCATCTATAACAATCAAATTTGTGGCCACGTTACGTATGTATTCCAGGTCAAACAGAGATATGTTTTAGATAGACAGATGGTCTTCAAACACTTCAGAGATCTATAGAATATGGCATTTAAGATGTTTTAATAGCATAAGGCTTTTCATGACAATGAGACATGTCTGCTCCTGGCAGCATCAATCTACTTCAGAGAAGGAACCTTGGGGTGACTGACCAGGTAGCCAGATGTCTCTTTCATTTCTACAGTTTTGGAAGTTGCTTTCTCTGAACTTTCTGTTTACTTGAGTAATATTTTATCCTTCTTGGGTCTCTGATGAGGATTAAAGACTAGATAGTTATAGTTTTACAGTTTTCCTTGTTACCAAATTCAGAAAAGAAACTTATATAAGAGATGTAAAGTTTATAAGATTGAGAAACATAAAAACTTAAGTTGTTTATCAAAAAGGTGTTATAAATTATAAAAAGATATTTTTAGGATGGTAATACAAATTATGACAAAAATGGTTTAGGTATAAAACTTTGAACTAAGATAGGATAGATAATGGAGTATTTTCTCTAAATTTGCCAAATGCAAATAGACTGGACATTATAAATGTAATTCTTACCTGATAATTGTTCTTATTGTGTTAGAGTTAAAACCTTTCTTTTTTAGACAAAAGGGGGAAATGTTGTGGAATATTCCTTTATGCTATATGAAGATATGTTACTATAATTGGTTTAATAAAAAGCTAAATGGCCAGTAGATAGGCAGGAGGTATAGCAGAGGTTTCTGGGCAGAGAGAGCTCTGGGAAGATAGGCAGAGTCACCAGCGGAGGCAGGGGGAACAGACATGCAGGAGGAGAGTTAAAATCCATGAGTCATGCGGCAATATGTAGATGAATAGAAATAGATTAATTTAAGTCATAACAGCTTGTGGGAAAAGCCTAAGCTATAGCCTGAGCTTTCATAATTAATAATAAGTCTCCATATCATTTTTGTGAGCTAGCGACCCGAAGAAAAGTTCATCTACAGAAAGAGTTTGTGACCATTCAGCAATCAGTCAAGTTGTATTTTAATCAGTTCTATGAATGTAGCCTAACCATGCACATTAAAAAACCACAAACTAGGAAGAAACAAATGGGTAAATTATAGATTATATAACAATTTCTTATTCTAAAATTATATGAGACTGGGTTGGATAGCCTACCATCTTGTAGCAAAATGATTTGATCTATAATTATCTTGAAGGGCCATGGGGGAGTGGAATGAGCTAGAACAAAGTATAGAGACACATATGCAGAAAATGCCAAGACATCCATACCTGGGTATGATAAGTTTAAATAGTAATAAAAAATGGAAGATTTAATTATCTACAAATATGCTTTATCATCCTATTATTGGAAAGATGTTTGATACAAGATATATAAAAGCAAACAGCTTTGTCTGGAAGAATTTACCCAAAACATTCTTTGGATCCAGCAAAAGTAAAGTATTTCTTTTCCATAGGCATGATCTCAATGTAATCCCAGCTCTTGATATTTAACTCCAAAAGAACTTTCATCTTCTTTCAAATCTTGTGCTTATCTACACAGATGTTGATCAGATTGACTGTGAAGATGTGAGACTAATGAACTCAGGCATTACCTCAGTGTTTTGCCTAAGGTTCTCTCCCTTAACTCTTACCTCATTGACCCAGTCTGACACATCAGTGATTGATAAGCATTAGTTGGTTGAATTGAATAGGATTGAATTGACTTTCCACGCTGATTCACTGGGGAATGTGCTTCCTTGATGATTGTAGCAGCATGTATTAGGAGGAAACTAGCAAAGAGGATTCTCTCTACCACTGGCCAAGACAGGATTAGAGATTTTCTACTTCCTACAAGAAAGTGATTTGGCTTGTGTTAGTGGAAGGAGAGCAATGCACTCTGTGTGGTGGTGGTGGAAGCTTATGTTTTGGGGATGCTAATTGTGCCCCCACTAAGTCTGAAATAAAGGCAGGGAAGAAGGAAGCCCAGCCATCACCTAGGCATCAGGTTTTCCTAGGTATCACTGACCTGGGTCATCCAAGCCACAAAAGAGCACAATGAGAAGACAGAGAGGAAAGTAGCTCACCCTAGCAAAACAGCATTTGGAGAGCCAGCAGGCCAGAAGGATTATGGAAGCCTGAGGGGCCAAAGCACACAGTCAACTGAGCTGAGCTCAGGGGACTTACAGAGACTTAACCACCAACCAAAGAACTTGCATGGGACTGACCTGAGCCCTCTGCACATGTGTTGCAGTTGTGTGGCTTGGTCCTCTTGTGGGACTCCTGGCAGAAGGAGCAAGGGGCTGTCTCTGACTCTGTTGCCTGTTCTTAGGATCCTTTCCCTCCTGCTGGGTTGCCTCCTCCAGCCTTAATAGGAGAGGAGGTGCCTAGTCTTGCTGCTACTTGATATGCCATGACTGGCAGATATACATGGGAGGCCTGTACTTTTCTGAAGGGAAGGGAGAGGGAGGAGATGGGGGAGGTCGTGGGGAGGGACTGGAAGAGAGGAAGGAGAGAGGGAAAACTGTGATTGGGCTGGGAAAAAATTAATTAATTAAGAAAAAAATTGATGACTTGCCCAATTGTCTTCAGAGAGCTTTCATCCAGTAACTGATGGAAAAAGATGCAGAGACCCACAGCCAAACATTAGGTAGAGCCTGGGGAATCCTGCTGCAGAGAGGGAGGAAGGGTTGTAGGAGCCAAAGAGGTCAAGGACATCACAAGAAAACCCACAGAAACAACTAATCTGGGCTCATAGGAACTCAGAGTCTGAATGAACCACTAGGGAGCCTGCATGGGACCAACCTAGGCCCTCTACATATATGTGACAGTTGTGTAGCTTGGTCTACTTGTGGAAATCCTAAAAATGGGAACAGGAGCTATCTCTAATGCTTTGGCTGGCTCTTGGGAACCCATTCCTCATACTGGATTGCCTTGCTCAGCCTTAATATAAGCAGAGATGCTTAGTCTTACTGCAACTTGATAAGCCATGATTTGTTGATACCCCTGGGAGGTCTTCCCCTTTCTGAACAGAAACAGAGGAGGAGTGGATTGGAAGGTATAGGGTGAAAAGGGGTAAGGGAAAAAAATGCCCTGCTCCTGACTAGACTGGAGACTTCCCTCAAGGCAAAACACCCTGACCCTGACTTGACCCCAAGACTGGCTGGCGCTTGAAATCCCACCAATCCCTGAGCTTGCCCCAGAGTCAGGCTGCAGAGTCCCATCAATCCCTGAGTACAGAATCCTACCAGTCCCTAAGCTTGCTCCAAAATCAGGCTACAAAGACCTACCAATCCCAAGACATCCTGTAAAGCTCTGCCCCCTTCAAGAAATCCTAGATAAGCTCTGTACCCTGTTCAGTTTGCTGCGGTTTCTTACTCCTGGCAGCCACCTTCTTGGATTCTTTCTTCCCAATAAATCCCTTGAGTGAGGTTTGTCGTGTAGTGTGAGATTTTTGCTGGAGTGGAGCCCAGCCCAGCTGTAACCACTTTTGCTGGAGATGAGCAGAGCAGAACTGTAACACTTTTGCTGGGAAAACTTTCCCCTAGCAGGCAGAGTTGTTGCACTCCTTGGGACCTGAGCAGAGCTGTAACAACTTCGAGAGGAGCAGAGCTGTAACAACTTCGCTGGGAAACTCTCCCCTGCAGGAGCAGAGTTGTTACACTTGCATTGGAGAACCCTTTCCCTGGAGCAGAGCTGTAAACTGCTAGCTTACAGTGACTTTGTGGTATTCCTTGCCTTCAGACCTCCAGGATACCTTTCCATCGAGCTGCAATGCTTACAGAGAGGGGGAGGGGGAGGGAATAGGTGAAGAGGAGGAAGGGAAACTATGGTAGGGATGTAAAATAAATAAATTAATTAATTAAAAAAAGAATAAAAAACCACAACCAAACCAAAAAAAAAATCATTGACTTTGCATTCAATGTTTATAATTGTTTGTTTTGTCCTGGATTTTGGCTGAGATCTTTCTTGGAAAATGATAGACAGAAAAAGCAAATCCATACTAGACTGTGGGATTTTTTTCCACTTAATGTAAATAAGCACTAACTATAACATAATGTTTTTTTTCTCTCTCTCTCTCTTTTTTTTTTTTTTTTTCGAGACAGGGTTTCTCTGTGTAGCTTTGTGCCTTTCCTGGAACTCACTTGGTAGCCCAGGCTGGCCTCGAACTCACAGAGATCCACCTGCCTCTGCCTCCCGAGTGCTGGGATTAAAGGCGTGCGCCACCACCGCCCGGCTAACATAATATTTAAACAGCCAAGAAAAAAGTCCTTATCATTTTTAATGATCCACAGTAAAAGTACTAAATTTAATGTATGATATATTATTGATTTACTTGGGGGAATAGGTATTAGAAATCAGTCTTGCAGGTCAAAATATCTGACTTAGGAAGAAATACATTCAAGAGATTTGTGTTCATTTTAAACCTCAAAGCGTGGCTAATATGAAAAATTGAGGTCCTAAGATTCTGATTAAAATTGATTTAGAAGTGGCTTTACCCAACGCCATGAAAATGCAGAAATCCTCGTTATTGCTCTCATGTGGCTGTTCCCCAATTAATTAACCCTTAATTGTTCCACATAATACTTCTGTGATGGGAGGACCTGGTGAAGCTACTGTGATCTTAATGAGAAGGAACATGAAGCAATAGGGTGTGAAATGATTGCTTAAGTTGCAGGGGGAAATCCATGTTGGAACTGAGGACGGCATGGAGAAAACTGTGAAGCTTTCTCTTCCATGCACGGATGCTTCTCACAAGCCACCAGGTGGCTGCTCTTTGCTCTCCATCACAGTCAGCCTTTTAAAGCTTTTACATGTTTAATTGGCACTCAGCAAATGTACCTGTTTATGGGGCTCAGCGTATACAATGTGTAACGATCAAGTCAGGGTCACTGGCATAGGTGCCACCTCCAAAATCCTCACTACTCGCTGTTTTGAAATACAGTGAATTGTTGCTAACCACAGTTGCCTTACACTGTGCTACAGAACTTTTAACATTATCCCTCCTATCCAACTGCCATTAACCATTGTTGTTCTATTCCTGCCCATGCCACCCCTACCCCTTCCCAGACTTGCAATCACTATTCTGCTTCTATGAGGTCAACTTTAAGCTTCTGTCTAAAAAGGAGAACAGGTAAATATAGTGCCTTTCGGTGCTCAGAGTCAGCCCTTTCAACTCAAAAGAGGAGGAAGTTTGGCTATGCATCGAATTATCTGCTGATGTTCAAGACAAGCAGCTACATGGCCACATATTACCCAGACTTCCAAATCTTTAACATTTAAGAAGGGTTTCAAAATAAGAACATGGTGTGTGTGTGTGTGTGTGTGTGTGTGTGTGTGTGTGTGTGTACAGTTATATTCATACAATTATCTTTATATTCTTAGGAAAGCCTGTTACCAAATTATTCACTTTTGTGCCTTCTAGAGGAACCAGGAAATTTGAGGTTGGAAACACAGTTTGGAAGTATTATCTAGGCAATGCACTGTCATTGCACAGCTGCATTCATAGGCGCTCTTCTCAAGCATATTAAAATGATTTTCCTAAACTGTCTTGAGGGACTGAACTAAACGAATGTTTTGGTGAATATAATATACTACTGGGTCCTAAAGCCCTTTATTTCAAGATTAAGAAGACTAAGAGAAAATACACTCAGAATAAATTTCGAAAGCTGGAAGGAGTGGGTGCTCTTAAAAAGCCAGCAGCTAGAGCGTGAAATCCCATCTGAAGAGCGGGAACAACACGGCTCCTCGGCTTTATCCTCATTCAAATTCATGGAAGAATAAATCAACAGTGTCTGAAGTGCCTCAGAGCAGGGATGAACGTGACTAAGGCAGAAGGAACCTCTGAGGGCGTGAATTCAGATTTGTGTGGCAGGGTTGCCAAAATCCAGTTTATTTTCTTTTGAGCCATTCAGAAGACAGACAGGAAAAGGAGATGCATGCACATGCGTCTGCATGCTGAGGAGATACCTCCCTTCTGGTTTTGAACAGACCCTCTGAGCAATTGGATGCAGGTGCTTCAGTTGATCCACATAGCCATGCCTCGTTTCGTGGGCCTGATGAGTTGTTGGAAACAAACATGAGCAGCTTGCCTCCGTGTTGCTCCCCCAGGGCTCTTCACGGGGATTCAGGGGTACATCTTAAGAGCTTCCTTTCTGTGAATATGGACGCTCCTTGGGAAGAGAAAGCTTTTAGCTCCAGCTTAGAGGGTTGAAGTTCAAGTCCCACAATATTGATGGAGGAATCAAATTGTCTTCCCAGCTGTTATGAGAGAATTGTGTTCTCTCCAAATTCATTTGCAGAAGCACTAGCTAGCCCTACATGCTCCAGAATGTGACTGTCATTGGAGACAGGACATTTAAAAAGGCAATGAAATTAAAATGAGTCTGTTGGGCTCTGATCCAACTTGGTGAGTGACTTATAAGAAGAGACAATTAGGACCCACGGAGGAAGGGAGGCCAGGGATACAAGCACACAGAGGAAAAGCCTGTGGGGGCACACTGAGAAAATAGCCCCCTGCAAGCCAAAGAGAGGTCTCAGCAAAATCAGCCAATACCTAGATGTTGAGCTTCCAACCTCCAGAACCATGAGCAGATGTATTTCTGTGGTTCAAGTCATCCATCTATTCTGTGGTGTTTTGCTGTGGTGTCCCTAGTAAACACACACATTATCAACTCTTGACCCTGCCTGTTCAGCATGCACACTCTGGAATTGAACAGATTTCTATGCTCCTACAGTAGGAGTTCTAAACATCAGTGGAGTGAATGAATGCCTGGTCTCTGTGACAGTTTCCTTATTTCCTAAAATAAGCACCATTATCACGGAGCTGCAGCAAAAAACATAGCACATTGTACGTAGTAAGTACCATCATGCGCTTATCCTCATGGTTTCTACTATGAAGCTTCACTGTGGTATGCCCGGTTTGTTGTTTTTATAACAATTATCTTAAACTAGACAGTGAGATATGGTCTTGAACGCCATCAGTATTTTATTTTATATAGGTCCAGTAAGACTTGGACTATTTTTCTTTTGCTAATATAGCTAAATGGTTATCATACCAGAAAAAAAATCACATAAGTTATAGGTAGTTTATTAGTGAAATTATTAAGGTCACTCCACGTAGTTAAAAGGGAGGTTTATTTTGTGGGGTAACTTACAAGTAAATGGATAGTTTACAGAGTCTGGGAAAGGTGTAGCGCAGTCCAGCGGTGTTCTCTGGAGAACTCTGCTTGGTCTACCTCCAGCATCCAGGGTCCAGGAACCAAGAGAGCCGTCGCATCTGGATCTCGGGTCTTCAGGGTCCTCTCTTGGCCCCGCCTTGTAGGCGTGACAGTTACTGAAGCCTCAATGAGGGTTGGAACTTCCAGATCAAAGCTGGAATGGCTACCCACTACAGTAGATGGAATTAGATCCATTGCATATGGCTCATCTTGTAGCAGCAGGGTTGGGTTGTTTTATGACTGGTCAGTGTTATATAATAGGGTAGGAGTAGAGGGTGGAAGGCATGAACTAAATTTCCTTACTTTCCAGAGCCCCTGCTAGTGCACTGGATTCAAAGTAGACAGAACTCTAACCAGGACAGATGTCTGAGGGATGGGAAAAGGAGCAAAAGCCAAGTTCCTATAGCTCTAATTTTTCAAATTTTGTTTTAACAATTATGCCACTATGGATTTCATTTTACTTTTCCCTGTTCAAGACTTTCCTTAGCTTCATGTGATCACCATTAGTTATTTCCCATCCTTTAGAAATAATCTTTCATGCTGTAAGCCCCCAAGTAAAGGGCAGAGAGCCAAATTCTGTGCTTTCTATATTTCACAACTGTGGAGCCAGCCTGCTGCATGCTCCATTAATCTCTCAAACCAGCTTCAGATTTAGTCAGTGCTGAAAGTGTTTCCAATTTTAACCTGTCTGCCTTCCTCAAGGCTTTGTTTATGAAACTGGCACTTTCTCCGAGGGCCCCATGGCCCTTTGCTTTTCCTGATGTCATTTCCATCTCCTCACTGCAGGATTATTGAGTTTTCCAACTGTTGAATCTTTATACTTTTGCCCACATCCTGCAGCCTCTGAAGGTCAGAAGCCTGTAGCGAGCTTGTCTGATATCTACCATGCTTCCTGTAACCTTTGAGTGAAACCAGATTCACAGCGTAACTGGTCACATGTCCACTTCTACTTCCCAACCATCTGCCCATCTGTAATACTTCTTTTCTTTATTTTTCCCCTTGATTATTTCATTCCGTGACAAGAAAATTGACAGCTATGCTGTTGAGAAGAGCAAAGAGTGAAACTGGCTTGAGTTTTTAATTCTGAAGGATCATGCATCACCAGAAACAGCAAGCAGAGCAGGGTCAGTTACTAGGGGAGTGAGGAGCGCAGCACACAGAGGGTGCCTGAGCTCACAGCAGCAGCCATAAGAGGAGTTAAGGCAGATGTTGGTGAAAGAAGAAAATTATGGTCACTTTACCCGGCCAGTTCTCAGCCCTGCAAATAAAGAGTACCCACCTGTAAATCCACTGATAAGGGAAGAAAAAGGGGGAATGGTGGAATAAAAAATGAAGAAGAAATCTAGAAAGCGCAGCTGTAGCTTCTTTGCCTCCGGCTCCTCAACAAAGATTGTTGTGCTCTGTCACATAATTGCCCTAGGACAACACATCAGGCACACAGGTAGGT